>JAODAL010009440.1:0-110886 GCA_025379985.1 Phyllomedusa bahiana | reverse complement strand
CTTTTTTTTCACCTTATCAACCAGAGTGGTTACTTTTGCATTGGCTTTGATCTGAATGAATGAAGTGAGGATGTTTGTGATGGGGTCATTGCTTCAATCAGAAGGAGCTGATAGGCTTATCTTGGATTTTTACATATCGCTGTACTTCTTCTGCAGCTTTGACCCCGGTGGCCACCATACTCTTCCTTTTTATACAATATTTTAGTGAAAGGTTTCTGATTTTAGCATCTTTTTCACTGGGCGCTGCACTCCCACTCTGCTACTACTTTTCAGTTTACAACTCGCTGTCCTCTCAAGTTTTCCGTGCGCTGGGAATGACTGTTTCAGAGATCATTGTGTTCTGTTCACAACTGAGAGGTGACCTGTATTAGCCCATTTTTTTGTCACTATATGAGCTTTTGAGGAACAGTTATCCACAATGGGAACAGTTAAAGGGTTGCCTCACCATGACATTTCAGAGCCACAAGCAGTTTTAGATTCACACTTCTGGTCTCTTCCTGGTCAGGCTGTGGGTGATTCTGTAGAAGTGTTTAGCATATCAGCGACGTATTCATAGCTCTTCTAGTTGCACTGACATGAGAGCAGGAGATGTCGTCTATAGAGCAGAGAGCTTCAGAGCTAAAGTAAACTTAATTACTTAAGTTAAGTAATTAGTCTCCTGTGTTTGTTAGAGAATACAAACTCTGTTCTCCAGCTGCAGTAATCCTGTGTGCCGACCTGTGGTGACGTCCCTCCCTGCTCTCAAATATGACAAAGAGCAGAGAGAGAAGGGGAGAGCAGGTCAGTAACCAGAGAAACCTGTGTGCACTCAGATAAGACAGAGGAGAGAGAAGGGGAGAGCAGGACGGTAACCAGAGAAACCTGTGTGCACTCAGATAAGACAAAGAGCAGAGAGAGAAGGGGAGAGCAGGACGGTAACCAGAGAAACCTGTGTGCACTCAGATAAGACAGAGAGCAGAGAGAGAAGGGGAGAACAGGACGGTAACCAGAGAAACCTGTGTGCACTCAGATAAGACAAAGAGCAGAGAGAGAAGGGGAGAACAGGACGGTAACCAGAGAAACCTGTGTGCACTCAGATAAGACAAAGAGCAGAGAGAGAAGGGGAGAGCAGGACGGTAACCAGAGAAACCTGTGTGCACTCAGATAAGACACAGAGCAAAGAGAATGGGAGAGCAGGACGGTAACCAGAGAAACCTGTGTGCACTCAGATAAGACACAGAGCAGAGAGAAGGGGAGAGCAGGACAGTAACCAGAGAAACAGGTGTGCACTCGGATAAGACACAGAGCAGAGAGAGAAGGTGAGAACAGGACGGTAACCAGAGAAACCTGTGTGCACTCAGATAAGACAGAGCAGAGAGCGAAGGGGAGAGCAGGACGGTAACCAGAGAAACCTGTGTGCACTCAGATAAGACACAGAGCAGAGAGAGAAGGGGATAACGGGACTGTAACCAGAGAAACCTGTGTGCACTCAGATAAGACAGAGCAGCGAGAGAAGGGGAGAGCAGGACGGTAACCAGAGAAACCTGTGTGCACTCAGATAAGACAAAGAGCAGAGAGAGGAGAGAGCGGGACAGTAACCAGAGAAACCTGTGTGCACTCAGATAAGACAAAGAGCAGAGAGAGACGGGGAGAACAGGAAGGTAACCAGAGAAACCTGTGTGCACTCACATAAGACACAGAGCAGAGAAGGGGAGAGCAGTACCGTAACCAAGAAACCTGTGTGCACTCAGATAAGACAAAGAGCAGAGAGAGAGGGGAGAGCAGGACGGTAACCAGAGAAACCTGTGTGCACTCAGATAAGACAAAGAGCAGAGAGAGAAGGGGAGAGCAGGACGGTAACCAGAGAAACCTGTGTGCACTCAGATAAGACAAAGAGCAGAGAGAGAAGGGGAGAGCAGGACGGTAACCAGAGAAACCTGTGTGCACTCAGAGCAGAGAGAGAAGGGGAGAGCAGGACGGTAACCAGAGAAACCTGTGTGCACTCAGATAAGACAAAGAGCAGAGAGAGACGGGAAAGCAGAGGTAACCAGAGCAACATGTGTGCTCTCAGATCAGCCTAAGAGCAGAGAGAGAATGTGACAGCATGTCGTTAACCAGTGAAACCTGTGTGCACTCTCTTAACTCACAGAGCAGAGAGAAGGGGAGAGCAGGATGGTAACCAGAGAAACCTGTGTGCACTCAGATAAGACAAAGAGCAGAGAGAGAGGGGAGAGCAGGACGGTAACCAGAGAAACCTGTGTGCACTCAGATAAGACAAAGAGCAGAGAGAGAGGGGAGAGCAGGACGGTAACCAGAGAAACCTGTGTGCATTCAGATAAGACAAAGAGCAGAGAGAGAAGGGGTGAACAGGATGGTAACCAGAGAAACCTGTGTGCATTCAGATAAGACAAAGAGCAGAGAGAGAAGGGGGGAACAGGATGGTAACCAGAGAAACCTGTGTGCACTCAGATAAGACAAAGAGCAGAGAAAGAAGGGGAAAGCAGGACGGTAACCAGAGAAACCTGTGTGCTCTCAGATAAGACAGAGAGAGAAGGGGAGAGCAGGACGGTAACCAGAAAAACCTGTGTGCACTCAGATAAGACAGAGAGCAGAGAGCGAAGGGGAGAGCAGGACAGTAACCAGAGAAACCTGTGTGCACTCAGATAAGACAGAGAGAGAAGGGGAAACGGACGGTAACAAAGAAACTGTGGCAGTCAGCAGAGAGAAGGGGAGAGCAGGACGGTAACCAGAGAAACCTGTTTGTACTCAGATAAGACAGAGCAGAGAGAAGGGGAGAGCAGGACGGTAACCAGAGAAACCTGTCGTGCACTCAGATAAGACAAGAGAGAGGAGAAGGGGAGAGCAGGACGGTAACAGAGAACCTTGTCACTCAGATAAGACAGAGAGAGAAGGGGAGAGCAGGTCAGTAACCAGAGAAAACCGTGTGCACTCAGAGCAGATAAAATGTCATCTCCTCAACAAAGCAAAATAGACAAAGCAATGTATATGGGGAAAAAATCTTCATTTACCATTTCCTACTTGCTGAAAGCTAATCTTTGTAGTGAGGCAACTCCTTAAGTTCCTTTGGGTTTCTGTCAGGTTTCTGTTGTAGTGTCCGTTGTGTTACTGGAAAAAAACAGTGCATGTTGTGCTATTTTTTCTGTCATTCCGGACAGAACTTGCGACAGAAGTGTGAAAAGTTTCTTTAGTGACATCCAGTTACTGTTTCACAAGAAATCACACTGCTTCATGTGAATAGATTTTCACTGCACACCACACTCTTGCTCTGTCTACTACATACACTTTTACACTGAGCAGGATTACTTCCTCTGTCCCCTCATCTCCCTCGTGTGGCTCCTAGGCCCTCTTGGAGTATGACCTGTCCCTTCTGGTAGTGGCAGAGCAGGGGTCCTCCTACCCTCTATCTCCACAGACCCAGTGATTGGCTAGTGACTTTTTCAGTGTTCTCTCCTTTCTCTATGGTGCATTCCCTTCTATTCTCCCTCTTGCTTTCTCTATGTCTTTAGCTCAATCTCTTGCCTGTGAGCACTCTCTCACAGAGCCGTGCCTGCCTCTGTCCCACTGCCGGCTGGTGGTCAGATAACCTCTTTTGCTGCAACAACTTTGATTCCATATTCAACTGGCAACTTCAACTAACGACTAAGGAGCCCTTCTAACATGGGTGATTATATATGTCCCCTCTACCCAGGAACCCCTGATAACTGCTGATTTTCTGCAAAGCTACAAATGATGCCTAAATGTGCAATAACATCATATATAAATATATTCTCTATATTGCTAACCTTCAAATGCTATTCATATATTTAAGACCACTGATAGAGTGGTCACACCCAGGGGTGACAAAAGGGCAGTACGGCCAGTACTCCTGTCAGGGACCGTAATCAAAAGGGGCCCACTGATATGTTAAAAAAATAGGAACTAGTAATGGGTAGGGGCCCCATTTTATTTGGCTGTACGGGGCCCTGAGATGTTAAATAGACGACTGATGGCCGCGCTGGTCACACCATTATACACATGCATTGCTAGCACATGTGCATTAGATCTTGAGCAACCACCTTACTCGGACTGCATTGAAATGCATAGGACTTTTTTGGGCGGATTCAGTAGCTGAGGATTGGTCCTATCACAGTTTTAGTGGGTTTTACCTCCGAGTTAAATCTCTTCATTCTGCTATTCTGAATGATCCGCAGCTCTGGGTAGCATATTGTGTTGGGATGTTATCATCATCAATGGAGTAACATAAGGCAGATATAAGGTAAGGTAGCCGGTTTTTACTTTACAGTAAACAAGGAGCCGCGCAATGTTCATAGTACAGTGAAAAAAGACAAAAGTCCATAAAGTTCAAGCCCAGGGCGGGGGAGAAGATGTGGATGAAAAGGACGGGGAGCATGGAGGTTATAAAATAGTTAACCCCTTAGCACACAGGACATGTCAGTATGTTCTGGCGTTGCTAAAGAGGAATAGAGCAGGAGACCAAATAGCAGCTAGTCTCCCCGTTCTAGCTCAGTACTACACTATAATGTCCTCCATGGTGATATAGAGGAGTAGGATCTCCTCTCCTAATATATATGCAGTGTATGGGAGACTTCATAGCAGCTCGTCTCCTATAGAGATAAATGGGGCACATCTCCTCCTCTTTGTGTTCAGTGATCTCCTCTCCTGTGTGTGCAGTGTATGGGAGACAACATAGCAGCTGGTCTCCTATAGAGATATAGGGAGCAGGATCTCTTCTCCTATGTATGCAGTGTATGGGAGACATCATAACAGCTGGTCTCCTATAGAGATATATGGAGGCAGGATCTCCTCTCCTCTGTGTGCAGTGTATGGGAGACATCATGGCAGCTTGTCTCCTATAGAGATATAGGGGAGCAGGATCTCACCTCCTGTGTGCAGTGTATGGAGACACCATAAGCAGCTGGTCTCCTATAGAGATATAGGGAGGCAGCATCTCCTCTCCTCTGTGTGCAGTGTATGGGAGACAACATAACAGCTGATCTCCTATAGAGATTTAGGGAGGCAGGATCTCCTCTCCTATGTGTGCAGTATATGGGAGACATCATAGCAGCTCGTCTCTTATAGAGATATAGGGGCAGGATCTCCTCTCCTGTGTGTGCAATAAGAGACATCATAGCAGCTAGTCTCCACCCTCTAGCTCAGCACTGATCTATAATATCCTGCATGTTGCTATAGAGAACTAGGGGGCAGGATGTGTGTGCAGGGTATGGGAGACATCATAGCAGCTCGTCTCCACCCACTAACTCAGTACTGCTCTGTAATGTCCTGTATAGTGCTATCGAGATATAGGGGGGCAGGATCTCCTCTCCTGTGTGTGCAGTGTATGGGAGACATCATAGCAGCTTGTCTCCTATAGAGATATAGGGGGCAGGATCTCCCCTAATGTGTGTGTAATGTATGGGAGACATCATAGCAGCTATTCTCTAATAGAGATAAAGAGGAGCAGGATCTCCCCTCTGGTGTGTGCAGTGTATGGGAGACATCATAGTAGCTCATCTCCTATAGAGATATAGGGGCAGATCTCCTCCTGTGTTCAAGTGTATGGGAGATATCATAGCAGCTAGTCTCCTACAGAAATATAGATAGCGGTGCAGGATCTCCTCTCCTGTATGTGCAGTGTATGGGAGACATCATAGCAGCTTGTCTCCTATAGAGATATAGGGGCAGGATCTCCTATCCTGTGTGTGCAGTGTATGGGAGACATCAAAGCAGCTCATCTCCTCTAGAGATAGGGGCAGGATCTCCCTCCTGTGTGTGCAGTGTATGGGAGACATCATAGCAGCTAGTCTCCTATAGAGATATAGGGAGCAGGATCTCCTCTGTGTGCAGTGTATGGGAGACATCATAGCAGCTCATCTCCTATAGAGATATAGTGAAGCTGGATCTCCTCTCCTGTGTGTGCAGTGTATGGGAGACATCATAGCGGCTCATCACCTATAGAGAAATAGGGGCAGGATCTCCTCTCCTGTGTGTGCACTGTATGGGGACATCATAGCGGCTCATCACCTATAGAGAAATAGGGGCAGGATCTCCTCTCCTGTGTGTGCACTGTATGGGGACATCATAGCGGCTCATCACCTATAGAGATAAGGGAGCAGGATCTCCTCTGTGTGCAGTGTATGGGAGACATCATAGCAGCTCATCTCCTATAGAGATATAGGGAAGCAGGATCTCCTCTCCTATGTGTGCAGTGTATGGGAGACATCATAGCCGCTCGTCTCCTATATAGATATAGGGGGCAGGATCTCCTCTCCTCGGTGTGGAGTGTATGGGAGACATCATAGCAGCTAGTCTCCTACAGAGATATAGGGGCAGGATCCCCTCTCCTGTGTGTACAGTGTATGGGAGACATCATAACAGCTAGTCTCCTACAGAGCTATAGGGGCAGGATCCCCTCTCCTGTGTGTACAGTGTATGGGAGACATCATAACAGCTAGTGCCCTACAGAGCTATAGGGGCAGGATCCCCTCTCCTGTGTGTACAGTGTATAGGAGACACAAAGTGTTATTATTTCTGTGACCGGCTGTGCTCTGCAGCGCTGAGATTTGGGGACTATCGTTTCACGGTCCCTCCATTTCTACTCTCTCCCTTCATACTTGTGTCTCCTTTGTGAGAACAGGAATGAGAACAGATGACATTTTATACATTGTACAAACCACAAATGGAAAGTAAATGCGGAGAGATTAATACACAATGTAGGCGGAAAGTAAGAAGGACATTGGGGCCTCTCATTATGCAGACTGTAAATGCAAACCTATTTGTGCCCTGAACTTCTGGAGCCTCGAAGTGCAAGGAGACAGAATGTTCTCCCCATAGAAGTGCGTTATATCCGATGCTGCAGAAGGGAATGACTGATAGCAAAGAACATGGGATAAAGGAGATATGGAGGCCGCGTGGCAGAGCAATTAGCCGTGACTCAGCCGGGAGCGAGCAGCATGGCTTCTTATACCTTTCTCCTTAGAAGCTTGGACAAATGACAGAACTGGCAAATTATAGTTAATGAGGAATAATATAAGGTTCTTCACTAATGACCTGAGAACAAATTGTCCAAATATTAACCCCTTAAAGGGAAAGTGTCGTCAGAAAATGATTTATACTTTGTCATGATTTTATGTTAAACACATTTTTTAAGAATTTCTGGTTGTGACTGTTTTTAAATTTTCCAATCCACTGTCATAATTTTATTTTTCTAAAAACTGCAGTTTTCAGTTTGGCCATTAGACCAAATATTAGACTGACACCTCCTGTTCTGTAGAGATCACTTCCCTGCAGTCTCCTCATCACAGGCAGGATTACACTGACAGGTAACACCTATATATAGATAACACAGGATCCACCATTCACTATAGACTGACTCCTCCTGTTCTGTAGAGATCACTTCCCCGCAGTCTCCTCATCACAGGCAGGATTACACTGACAGGTAACACCTATATATAGATAACACAGGATCCACCATTCACTATAGACTGACGCTTCCTGTTCTGTAGAGATCACTTCCCCGCAGCTCTCATCACAGCGGATTACACTGTGTAGGTAACCCTAATACAGATAACAAGGATCCACCATTCACTATAGACTGACCCCACCTGTTCGTAGAGATCACTTCCCCGCAGTCCCTCATACAGGCTGTATTACACTGACAGGTAACACCTATATATAGATAACAGGATCCACCATTCAATATAACAGCCCCCCCCGTTCTGTAGAATCACTTCCCCCGCAGTCCTCCTTCACAAAAGGAGGATTACACTGACGTCCACCTATAAAATAGAAAACACGGGACCCAAACCATTCACAAAAAGACTGACCCCTCCTGTTCGGGTAGAGATCATTTCCCACTCTCCCTCCCCCCTACGGCATTGGGGCCCCCGGCGCAGAAAAGTTTCCCAAGCCCCCCTCTGCAACCCCACGTTTAGGGTGCCCCGGAGCAGACAGGTTTCCTGCACCTCTCTAACCCTACGGAAGGGGGCCCCCAAGACAGACGATGCCCAAGCACCCGCTAACCCTACTTGTATGGGGCCCCGGCAGACGGATTTTCACTCCCCACCTCTGCAAACCCAACTGTTAGGGGGGGCCCCCCGGCGCAGACAATGCCCAATGCACCTCTGCTAACCCCCCCTTTGTAGGGGGCCCCCCGGACAGAGGGATGTCCCCTGAAACCCTGCAAACCCTAAGGTGTTGGGGCCCTGGAGCAGACTGATGTCACGGAAACCCTCGCTAACCCAACTAGTTAGGGGGCCCCCCCAGCAGACGGATGTCACGGAAACCTCTGCTAACCCTACTGTGTATGGGGGCCCCGGGTGCAGAAAATTTTCCCACGCACCTCGGCTAACCCTTTTGTGTAGGGGGCCCCCGGAGCGACGGAGGGTCACTGCACCTCTGCAACCCCTACGTGAATGGGGCCCCGGAGCAGACAGTGTCACTGAAACCTCTCCCAAACCCTCTACTTGAAAGGGCCCCGGGAAAGCAACGAATGTCACGGAAACCTCTGCTAACCAACCCAACTTTAAAAAAGAAAAGGGCTTCATTTTTCCCCGGGCAGTATAAAAATTGGGATCCCACTTTTTGGGTAAAGGATTTTGCCCTCATTTTCTTTTTTCAAGAACAAGGGCTTTTGGTGCCCTCAGGCGTGAACATCAGAGAGAAAAACCCCCCTTCAACAAATTACTGGAAAAAAAACAGAAGCGGGTGGTGAATGTTTTTAAGACCTGGGTAAAGGTATTCCCAGCCAATGTTAGAGCAGTTCAAAATCCCCTGCTTGTGTACACAAACTTTTTTGGGTTTAACCGACCACCCTCCCCTGCTCCACATGGGCAGGATGGTGACATTACTTCCTGCTGTGTTTTAACAGCAGCACAGGAGCTTATGTTAGAGCTCAGTAATCTTCTACCCTGCTAGAAATACCCAAACCATCAAAATTTTTTTTCCCCCCCAGGGTTTTTGGGGGATTCCCCACCCTTTTTCTGCCTTGCGTTTCCTCTCCAGTTCCCCCCATTTTTGGATGGTAAAACGTTGGGGGAAAACGCCATTTTCAAGTCCCCCCCAACCCAAAAATCAATCTCTTCCCCCATCCCCACCCCATTTACCCAAACGCACCTTTCTCCATTTATCCTTTTTCACCCTATTTTTACACGGTTTTTCCCCGGGAGCAACCTATCACAACACAGATGTAATTTCTAAAGCTCTGCTGTGATTGGTTGTTGCTATGGGCCACCCTTTGTGTTTTAAATTTGATTTTCTCATAGCAACCAATCAAAAGGCAGCTTAAATTCTAAAACCCTGTGCTGTTTTGGGTTTTCAACGGGCAACACAGACAGTTTGGGTCAATCCACTCGTCATTTCGGGGAGGGGGGGTGTCCTTTTAAAATGTGGGCGTTCTATCTCATGAAAACAAGTATTTGCGTGGACAGAAAACGCAACACGCATGCGACAAGAACGACACCCCCCGCCCGACTTCCTAAATAGCAAGTGCCCACGTGGATTATCCCCGCATCCCTACACACGGCTGCAGTGGTACAGGACCCAGGCGCGGCCTCTTACGGGAGCCCCGCCTACAATGACATCACGGACTAGACAGCTCGGCCACTCCCCTCTGACTAGAGCGGTTTTTGGCCCGGGAGTTTCCTCACGGGGGTGCGGCGGCGTTAACGTCATTTCCGGCAGCTGAGAAAATAACAGCGGAGGCTCTCCCGAGCGCTAAGATGGTGAATAACCGTAACAGCGATGACGTGGAGGCGGCCGAGACCCCGCGGTGAGTGTCCGGGAGGGAGCGGAGCCTGGCGGGGGCCGCAGGAGGGGCGGGGCGTGCGCGGCAGCTGTCATATATGGAATGTGCTCGGGGTCAGCGGCGCTTATTATAGCTGCAGATGGCCGCCCCGTCCCTCACCTTTGTCCCGGGCCCGGGGGCCCATTATGACCCGCAACATACGAGGGGGAAGATATCTGAGCGATATTCAGGAATGACCCGACGGGGCCCATCAGCCCCGTCCCCCCACACAGCGCTGCTTTTTAAACTGATCATTTCCCCGCAGGGCACCTGGGGGTGGTTGCTTCATGACTTTTGACGTTTAACCTGTTGCCTGCCCGAGTAAAGGGAACAAGCACGCTGCTGATTGGTTGCTATGGGCAACAGTGTAAATATAAGGGTGGGGGCCCGCAAACGACCAAACACAGCAGAGTAAAATCCTAGTTGCCCAAAAATTTTTAAAATGGAAAAGCAGGGGTTAAAGAGGGGGGGCGGGGCTAAAAAGCCCGGAAAAATTTGCATGGGGACCCCATCTTTTTTTTTTGCCACCCCCTTCAAAAAGCCCAACCCCCCCCACTCCGCCTTTCCCACATAATGGCTTTAAAAAAAAGCCAGGTAGATGCCCTTAAGCCAGGTAAAAGCCCCCCATAACCAGGGGTGCCCCTTACAGGGAGGTAGTTGCCCCCCCTTTCAGGCAGGTATTTTCCCCCCTTACAAACAGGGAGTTGCCCCCCTTAAAAGGCAGGAAATTGCCCCCCCTTTTTTAGCCAGGGAGTTGCCCCCCCTTTTTTTTTTAACCAGGTAGGAAAATTGCCCCCCTTTGTTTGCCACCAGGTATTGCCCCCCCTTTTTTAGCCGGAGGGAGTTGCCCCCCCCCCCCCCATTGTAAACCCCGGCAACCCCCCCGAAATTAATAAAAAAAAATAAATTCCACTTTCCTGACCAGGGGTCCGCACTCCGGGCCCGGCTCCTGCCCGATCTCCCCAGCGACGCAGGGGGAAAGAGAGCAGCCCCCTGCTTTATTTCCCCTGCCCCTGACCTGTAAAACAAAAGGGGCGCTAGCGGGGGCCGGAACCCAAAAAGGGGGAGGAGAGAGCGAAACCCCCCCTGGGGCCTTTCCCCCCCGCACAGGAACCGCAGGCCGGGGGACGAAACCCCGCGCCCGCTTCACCCCCCCCGGGAGGAACGGACCGGCGGCGGGGCCCGGGGGTTTGCCCACGCTACCCCTGGCCCCCGCGGCCCCTTTAAAGAGCCCAAATTCCCCGGGGGGGCGGGGGGGGGGACCCCCCGCCAAAAAAAAGGGGGAGTTGGCATGTATGGGATAAAAAATAAGGGCGGGCCCCTAGCAAACCCAAACAAGGGCCGCTTTAAAAATTTTTAATGCTGGGTGTGATTTAGGTCGCAAATTGGGGGAACATATATTTATGGGTCGGCCTAATTTTGGCCCCCGCTGGAAAACCCTTGAAATTTTTGCTCGGCCCGGGTTGGCCCCCCGCTTTGGGCACCCTTTTTTATTTTTCTCGGCCCCTGATTGGTTGCTGCGGGCCACCCTTGTATTTATACTCTGCAGCCTTTAGCAAAACCCGTCACAAAACCAAAAAAGGCCCCCCGGGAAAAGAAAGCGTTGGGGTGATTGGTCGCTACAGCAACACAGTGTAAATATAAGGGCGAATGTGCACAGGACGGCCCGGGTTTTTTTGCGAGATTTTCCCCCAAACAAATCTACGAATTTAAAATTTTGGGAAAAGATCAAGACGGATTTTTCCCCAGTTCTTAGGAAGAACCCGGAAAACTGCATCTTCCCCTCACCAAAATTTCCGGGCCCCTGGAATGATCAATTTTGTAGAGAAATTTTTTTCAAATTTTTTTTTTTTTCTCCCCCCATAAAATTCACAATTCAAACCGTCCCATATTCTTCTGAATCTTTCTTTATGTTTCAATATTTATCCAAATTTTCAAATATACCTGTAACTGGATACAATAATGAAAAGTAACCTGGCGGTGCTTGTTTAGTCCATCTCTCAATGGTTCATTCCCTTCTAAGAAGTGAGTGTAGAGCTGGCAGGAGCATTAACTTGCTTGCTGCATCTTTGATTTTCCCTTCTCCTCACCCCATAAAATTGAACGGGGTGAAATCTGCACCAAAATCCGCGCCACCTTGTTGTAGTTTTTCTGACGAAAATTTTAGGAAGCAAATTTGATCCTTGAGCACTGACCCTAAACCCGGGTTCTATTCAAGTGTTTTTTTTTTTGTTTTTTTTTAATTCCATAATTCTGCACTTTTCTCTTGTGAAATAAGCACTGATGTCGCTGCGTAACAAGTTGTGTGAACGCCAGGGCTATGAAGTCGGCAAGCCAAACCTCCGACTCCTGACTCCCTCATACACGGCGCATGTTTAAGTGATAACTTTACTGTAGTAAAATGGACACATCAGGCTGTTTTTTTCACCTTATGATACAATAATCAAGCATTTAGGTAGAACAGACATCGACAAGCAAAAGTAACAATGTTTCGATCTTTTGAACATTGTGGGCAGAGTTGAAAAAAGCTTGTATTTGTATAAGTCCAGTCTGCACCAACATTGGGAAACGTGTAGAAGAGACCTGGGATCAGATTTTGGTCAAGACCTGCTTGAATCTGATCAAAGCCGAAGGATTCAGGCAGTATTGAAAACCAAAGGGGATTTCCCAAATATAAAAAAATAATAAAAATTAACATTTTGATTTTTAGGCAAACAGTAACAATGCAGTTCAGGAATAATCCGCAGAAACTAGCGATGCTAAATACTTGTAAGTCACATTTATGTATAAGATCGGTAAGATGACTGTATATAAAATTACAGTAGCTTCATGCACAAGGCTGTAGTGGATGGAGAGATATGGAGCCTGAAAGTCACAAGTTCAAAACATTGTTACCCCTTTTGCTTGTCAGTGTAAAAAAATTTATTGGACATGACTTTAGGGAAAACAAAAAAATAGTAAATATGCAAAACACTGCAGGAACATTTGTGGAGTCCTCTGAATTTGTTCTGAGAAATAGTATCGCCTCCATCCCGATCCTGCATACATGACCTCGCATCTGATCTCATTATTTCCAGGCTAGAGAACGGCCTCTCTACACTAACTTGGGGGCAAAGCGGTGACCACAGGGGCAGCATCTCTAACAATGTCAGGGTATAAAGGAATTGCCTCGGCCACAGTCAGGTCTGATGAATGGTTGATCTTCTACTTCTTTGAAAACAGGTGAAAAATGTTGCTGAAATCTGTTTGTCCTGGGAGCTTTGCCTGCTCCATGTCATCAATTACACTCCTCATGTTATGAGGCTGAAGATATGGGAGCAGGAGCACTGGCCGGACCCAATGCCTTACTCTTTGCATCAAAAAATTCTGGCCCCAACTTTTAAATTTTTGGGAGTTGGAGGGGGGCCTTTTTTGATGACTCCCGACCCCAAAACCCCGGTGAACAAGACAAGACGGCAAAGGGCAGCAGCAAAAGCCCGTGGGGGGAGGGGGGGGGGTGTACGCACGGGCACAGGTTCCTTTTAGGTCAATGAGACTCTGATGTCCCGGTTTTTGTGCGCGTTTCAACGCATAATCACGGGGACAGAAATGGCGTCAGAAAGGCCAAGTGACCCGGGCTTAGTGCCGGCTGTGATGGAGCAGAGATGGCAGGGAGCCGAAAAGGTCTCTAGGGGGGGACAGTATTTTGGGGTTTTCCCCCGGTTGCGCAATTCCGCGGATTTTAATTTATGTCTGTGTGGTGTTTTGGTGAATGTCCCGAGGCGGTGACTAATGGAAGAAGCCTCCACTTTCAGGGGTTGTCCGAGACCTCTCAGAAACCTTCCCACCACCTGTCGCTGCGCTAAAATAGAAAATGACCCCTCACCCCCGCTGCAGCGTCCCACCCCTCATTGATGATGTCACGTTCATGGATCACTTGATGCTGCGGGCCGGCTTTTGGGGGGGTCTGGGTTACTGCAGTTTTGGTTTTCAGCATCATGGACCATGAACGTGCATCATCGGCGAGGGAGGGGGTTGATGGGAGGAGGTCAGTATGAGGAGGTGGCTTCAAAAACCGCGGCACATGCTGAAGGCTCTGCGCCGTCTGTGTGATCAGCGCGGACGGTGAGTAACAATATTTTTGGTGAACTTTATACTTCTGTTGGGTAAATTGTTAGGCGGTGTCCACGCGGCAGGTTAAAATACCGGCTGGATTCTGATTAAGAGAATTCGACCAGTGCGTCGAGATCGTTTACGGGACGGTTCTGACCGCGGTTTGCAGATTCGCCCGTCCGCCTTCACACCCACATGTCCATGTTCCGTCCGAAAACCGGGGCAGAATGAACACGTTGGAAGATTTTCATTACGTTGGCGGCGTCAGAAACCGTCCGATGGGAGATTAGAGGGCACGACGGGGTCATTTCTTATTTTAGCAGAGGGGAGGGGGGCGTCAAAATCTTTTCTCTCTTTAAAGGGGTTGTCTCGCTACAATGATTGGGTTTTAATTAAAAGATCTTTAAAAAACAAGCAGCTTTAGCATTATATGTTCCTTACAAATGTCCTACTGATGTTGAGTCATCCTGGTAGTAGGAGTGCATCAGCTTCTCAAAATCATTTAGAGCCCGACCTGTTGATTGTTATCTCACTGGCGGCCAGTGCTGGTAACTGCTTCTTAATACAGGTCAGAGCACAGAGCCCCTCCCACACAGTATGAGGCCACTTGTGATGCGTCTTTAGGGAAGGGAGGGGGAGGGCACTGGCTTCTGCGTCTGTGTGGTATTAATCCCTGATGTGTGCCTGCTCCTTCTGCTCTACCACACAGATGAGGAGAGCAGAGATGAGGCTGATCTGGTGGTCTCGTAGGTGTGACAGCAGTGATGTGTGTTACTATAATCATGATGTGTCTTGTGACGCTTTGACTATATATAGAAAGATCAGGGGTGCATTTGAACGGATCAGTATCCCTCCCTGCTCTGCTGTATTCTGATTGCCAACAATTCACAGTGCCCTGTGTTGGTCTGACAGGTATTGTTTTTGTTGTTGCTTGAAGATGTCCGTGGAGGATTTTGTATTGCTATGCAGGGGGTTTTAGGAACCTTTACACCCCTTTCTCTGATCCTGCTAATGTATACACAGCTTCACAGACCTTGGCTTCCATAGCCCACTCATAGATCAGCCCTTCACCTGCTGTCTCACTGACTCTGTGGAGAGGAGCAGCAAGAGCTCGGCCATTAGCAGCACAGCTGTGCAACTGATCCAGCAGTGTGCAGCACATCTAGGCAGGCATACAGGGTTAACTTGGCAGCAAACCCCCTCGCCTCCCCACCTGCTGTATAGAAGTTACTGCAGTCTGAGGTGCGAGGAGCTGTCTGTGTGTGAGGGAAGGGGGGGGGAGAAGAGGCAGAAAAGAAGCACGCACCTGAATTCAAAAATCCTTTGCTGCAGCCACACTGAGGTAGGCTGAAAACCTGTAGTGAGGCAACTCCTTTAAGGCTCTGTTACATTTTGCATGGACAAAAAAACGAACTGAAAACGAAAGGATGACTAATAACGGTCATGAAACTGTGTTTTCGGTCCACTGCCTGTCAAAAGCAGATGGGAAAAAATACAGCCGGTTTTGCCGTGATCTGAGTTTTTTTTTGGCGAGTTCTTTTTACAAAGAGTTTTTGTGGTCTCTAGCCTGTTTTTTAATTGTATGTATAAATTAAAGTCATTGGATGTAGCTCCGCCTTTTAAAGGGAAATGTAAAGCACCTTACTTTTGCATTTATATGTCATCTTGTAGTCGGTTTACGGATTTTGGCGTTAATAAAGTTATTTCACGTTTGTCGCCAAAAATAAGTTGTGTTATTTTTTTTACGGATTTTGGCGCAAAAATGCTTTTCGTAACATATTTTGACGCTAATAAAGTTAAGAAAAGGATTTTAGCGCCAGAATCCGTCAAACGTATTTTTAAGCAGTAGAAGCGAGATAAACTTTATTAGCGCCAAAATATGTTAAGAAAAGGATTGTTAACATCAAAATCGTTAGAAAAAAAAAAAAAAAACGGATTCTTGGCGCCAAAATCCGTAAAAAAAAAAAACGTATTTTGTGAGAAAAAAAAAAAAAAATATGAATTGTGAGTAAAATCGTTTTTAGCGACCAAAGCATGATCATCCTTATACAAAAGGTACAAAAAGGGACCACATCAGACACTTGGTATGCAAATTTGAGAAGATATAAGCTTTATTAACCAACCTCTATAGGGGGGACTTGGCGGCTCCTGGGTGGGTTTTATTGAAAACTTCCGCGGGCAGAAAACGCGACAAAAGATTGTCCGCCGCTTTCATAGACTTCCGGTAGTAAATTTCCTGCTCTGCGTTTTTTAGATATGTTGCAATAATTCGCCAGTAAAAAAAAAGCAGCTCAGTGCAAGCAGGGGGTGGGTTTTTACATTTGAGTCTATGGGGATGATTACAGTAGTTTCTCCTAGCGTTTTTAGAAAATCGAAAATAAACGCTGAAAAACGCGGGTTTTTCTGTGCAGTGTAGACAGAGCCTGCACACTGCTGCCCAAGCTTCTCCTCCCCTCCTTTCACCCAGATCCAGCGCTCGTGGTTGCACCGTCCTCGGCTACCTTAAGCCGTGGACGTGTTGGAGTTGTTTTTTTTATGGGCAGCCATATGCTAACTAGGAAAAACAGTGGAGAACCCTTTTAACCCGGGGGTGTCGACGCCGTTGACAATGGAGTCTTATGGGGGACTTGTCTGACGGAATGTCTGGGATTGTCCGCGGCTGCCGGCTCTCACAGGCAGGCTGAATGGTTTCTTTGGGATTGTTCAAACCAAGCTTATTTGGACGTGGTTTTTCCGGGGGAGCGTTTCCTACCCAAAAAAACTCTTCTCCAAACGCCCCCAGTTCTTTTCATTGATTCCTAGTAAACTCGTTGTTGTAGTTCACACAAGACGAGGTTTTTATGCGTTCTTTTGGAAAGAAGTGTCCATTGTCGATTTCTTGAAGTGTGTTCTCTCGCGCTTCGCGGGTTTTGCTGGCTGTGTAGTCGGGCAAGCCAAAGCCCCGACTCCGACTCCTCAAATTCCAAACCATCACTCCGGACTCCTGACCCTCATAAACGGGCATGTTTTCAAGTGATAACTTAACTGTAGTAAAAAGGTAACTCCGGCATTGGTTTATCACCTTATGATACAATAATCAAGCTTTTAGTGTAGAAGAACAGACACATGACAAGCAACAGGGAACATGTTTCGATCTTTTGAACACTTGGGGGGAGAGAGTTGACGAAAAAGCTGTATTTGTATCCCAAGTCAGTCTGCACCAACATTCGGGGTTGTGTAGAGAGAACTGGGATCAGATTTGGTCAAGACTTGCTTGAATCCGATACCACTGAGCCCGAAGGTGTCTCAGGCAGAGCTGAAAACTAACGGTGGATTTACCCAAATACTAACAACATAATAAAAATTAACATTTTGATTTTTAGGAGCAAAACGTAATAACACTGCAGTTACAGGAAAGAATTGCAGAATAAGCAGAGAGATGCTAAATACTTGCAAGTCACATGTATGTACTAAGAAGCGGCTCAAGACCTGACTGTTATTAAAATTACAGTAGCCTCATGTACAACAGCTGTAGTGGCACTGGGGCGAGATATGGAGCCTGAAAGTCACAAGTTCAAAACATTGTTACCCTTTTGCTTGTCAGTGTAAAATATATTTATTGGATATGACTTAAAGACACAAAAAAATTGTAAATATGCAAAACACTGCAGGAACATTTGTGGAATCTCTGAATTTGTCCTGAGAACTAGTATCGCCTCCATCAGATCCTGCATACATGACCTCACATCTGATCTCATGATTTCCAGGCTAGAGAACGGCCTCTCTACACTAACTTGGGTTGGGGGCAAAGCGGTGACCACAGGGCAACATCTCTAATAATTTCAGGGTATAAAGGAATTGCCTCAGCCACAGTCAGGTTTGATGAATGGTTGAAGTCTTCTACTTCTTTGAAAACAGGTGAAAATTTTGCTGAAAACTGTTAGCCCTGGGAGCGGAATCTTTTCCCCTGGGGCAGCGCTTTGCCTGCTCCATGTCATCAGTTACACTCCTCATGTGATGAGGCTGAAGATATGGGAGCAGCAGCACTGGCCGGACCCAATCCCTCTTGCTCTTTGCATCGAACTAACTGGACCAACTTATTATATAATTTGGGAGTCGGTCCATATTATGACGACTCCGACTCCTGCACAATAGGCACCGACTCCACGACTCCGACTCCACCGCCCTGGTTTTAAGGTGCAATAAATGATGGTATAGTGCGCCCGAATGACTGAACCTGTCAAACATCTGGGGCAGCATGTATGAAATTTGGCGGTTAAATGCCAAATTTAATGCGCATAATATTAATATACAATGCGCCTGATTTATGAACCCGTTCTACTGCGGGTCATAAAGCAGGCGCATTCTAGCGCTTATACGACACTTGTGGCTCAGGTAAACCACTTAGAAAGTGCTCTACCTGTTCCAGCAGTCATGCACCTAGAAATGCCGTAATAAAGCTATAAATCTATAAGTCCGTACGGTTCTAGTGCGCCCCCCCCCCTCCCGCACGCCCCCGAGATCAGATGCATTACAAAGTGCCATGGGCGCTCTGTAATGCACCTGATAATGGGCGATGTAAAACTATAGCGAACGGGGATATTAGGCTGAAAAGCCGCCAGATATCTGGTGCAGCCCTGTTCATACATGTCGCCCCTGGCGTTGGTATACCTTGTATAGCATATTTGATACGCCTAGTTTAGGCGCATAGCATAACTTAGGCACATAGCATATCTTTGCTAGCATATTTCATGTGCCTACTTTAGATGCATTACAATGTGTCGTGTCTGGCGTAAAATGCGCCTAGTATTGGTGTACGACAGTTCATTTATATAGAGAACAGGACGTCAACTCTTTTTGCCGCAAAATACACGAAAAAAATGGCACAGCCCTAATGGAACATATTGCTTTTGGTATCTGCACCTAAATCAGTGGCACAAAGTCATTTAACCCTTTAAAAACACCAGTTATTCAAATCAGTGAAAACTGACCGTCTGCCCACTTTAATGCCAGTTTTAATACCCAGAACCACTTTGGGCCAGGCTGGACTAAACTGAATTTGATGTGGGGCATCCCTATTGATGTGTTGACAGTGTGGGACCAGTTGGCCAAAGTCATTTAACCCTTCAAATCTTAGTTTTAGGTTTTTGCTTTGATGCCCATTTTATGCCAGCTGTTAGTTTTTTCCAAGCTGGTTTCAACTGGTTTCTCCTTGGTCCACACCTCTGTAATGACATTTATTAAGCTGGGAAGTTTTACTATTTATTATCCTTTAAAAAAACAATAAAACATTTTCCGGCGAATAAGAAACCAACTTCAGCTTTGTCCCAAATCTCTCCTTGCAGACTGGAGAGTCGGTCGCGCTTGCGCACGATTCTCCATTCTGTTCTTTGGGAGTCCCGAAACGAGCTGAACGCACGACTCGGCTGTACTGGGAAATCCCATAGAATAGAATGGGGAGTGACTGCACAAGCGCAACCAGCCCTCCAGCCGGCGCAAGTGGCGTACACGTTCCCCATTCATGGCAGGACCCCTTTAAAGATACGCTAGCATCAAAATTTCCTTTTCAAATATGCGACTTATTATGTGGATTTTTTTTTATTTTGTGGTTGATAGCTGGTGTAAGTATTATTAGCAATTACCTGATGAGTATGAAGAAACGCCCCTCCCCAGTGCAGAAAAAGATGACCCTATTTTACTTTCATGTATTGCTCATCATTGCCTGTGGTCTAGTTTAATCTTATCCATCCATTTCTAGAGAACAATGGAGTGATGATTAGGTCATTACCTGCTATTTGAAATGAGACATTATAGAGATAAATAAGAGCTGAAGTATAGTGGGATTTGTCTGCCCTGCCATTCAAGAGTTTTATCTCACAGCGAGAGAAGGACAATATTTCATATCTATTTTTTAATTGCATAGGACTGCTAAAATAAAAAAAATACCGCCATAAATTCTAAATAAATAAATAGTTGTCCAGGAATTTTAAATAACTATTAATAAAAATACTCCTGTCTGATAGAAGTGTCCCTTTAACAAATACTCCAGAACAGACCACAAAATAAATAGAAATGCCCTAAAAAAATACTGACCCCCCCAGACCACAAAGCATGTACAGACCCGAGACTAGATCTAGAAATAAATATAGACTCAAGACCCCAAAGTACACATGGAGCCTAGGTCACTGTCAAGAATAAACTTGGGTCCCTAAGCCTAAAATAACTGCTTTAAAAAGCAGACCCCTTCAAAATAAACACTGGCCCCAAAAATGAAATACAGACCAAACCCAAAAATATATTCATACCCCAGACTAGACCCTAAAATATATTCATACCCCAGACCAGACCCTAAAATATATTCATACCCCAGACCCTAAAATATATTCATACCCCAGATCAAACCCAAAAATATATTCATACCCCAGACCAGATGCTAAAATATATTCATACCCCAGACCAGACCCTAAAATATATTCATACCCCAGACCAGACCCAAAAAATATTCATACCCCAGACCAAACCCAAAAATATATTCATACCCCAGACCAGACCCTAAAATATATTCATACCCCAGACCAAACCCAAAAATATATTCATACCCCAGACCAAACCCAAAAATATATTCATACCCCAGACCAGACCCTAAAATATATTCATACCCCAGACCCTAAAATATATTCATACCCCAGACCAAACCCAAAATATATTCATACCCCAGACCAAACCCAAAAATATATTCATACCCCAGACCATACCCTAAAATATATTCATACCCAAGACCAAACCCAAATCCAGTGGAGGACCCCCCTATGAGGCGGATGCCAATTACCCCATCCAAGAGGAAAAATTCATTCCCGACCTCAAAATAAATTCCTGGATCAACGTCCTATCTCCAGAATCCAGTCTCCATAACCTGCGTTACTATATTATGAAGAAAGACATCTGTAACCTTCTTGAACTTGGTCAAGGACTCCACATCAGAACCTCTTGTGGCAACGAGCTCTATAGAGTCACTGCTCTTACAGTAAAGAACCCTTGTCTATGATGATGGTGAAAGCTTCTTTACTCTAGACATAGTAGATGCCCTCTTGTCATGGTCACAGGCCTGGGTGTGAAAAGATCACATGAGGTCTGTGTACTGTCCTTTACTTATTTGTACATGGTAATTAATTCGCCCTTAGGCCGACTTTTATACAAGTCTGATAACCAGTCTTGGTCCTGCAAACCCCCTATTCCCCTAATTATCTTGGTCGCCCTCCTCTTCAATCGCTCTAGCTCAGCTTTGTCCTTCTTACACACTGGTTTCCCTAATTATATACAATATTCCATATGTGTTCTCACCAGTGATTTGTACAGAGGCAAAACTATGATTTTGTCTTCAGCATTTAAGCCTCTTTTGATGAAACCCCTGTTATTTGCCTTGGCAGCAGCTGCCTGGCATTGGTCACTAATTTTAAAGGGGTTTTGCCGCGAAGTAAAATTGACGTGGAAAGCTGCAAATGAAATAACAAACACCATTCACCATTCATTATTATTAAACATTCTGCACCGTTTTTGTTTTAGCTGCTCCTTTAGTGATCAATTGTTTACAGCTCATCTCCATGGGATACGACCAGAGCTGAGAGCTCCTCAGTCCTGGTCGCACATGCTCAGACATCACCTCTCCTCTCAGGCAGCTACTGAGTGTTCAAACCCCGGGCGCTGTCATTGTACTCCCGTCCTCTGTGCTCCTTAGTAATTAGTCAAAGTGCAAATAAATAAAAAAGAAACCTCAATGAGGTTTGTGCATTGATAACGAGGGAAAAAAAATAAAACACAGGTTTGGTTCCTGCATGGATTTGAACCTAGGACTCTTGTGCCTGGAGGCAAAAGCTTTACCTCTCAGCTACTCACAATGCTTTACATAAACAGACCTTTGTTTCACTAGAGAGAGGAAAGGCCTGGTGATGTCATCCTGCTGGGTCACATGATATGCAATTCAAACAAATCACACACGCCCCCTTCTGAGCACACAGAGCTGAAGAGCTGGGTACAGGAGGTATGAAATGAGATCGTGGCAAAACCCCTTTTAGACTACGGTCTACCAATAACCCCGACTCTTCAGGTGGCAGCTTTACCCAGTATCATACTATTTATTACATAATTCTACGTTTTCTGTCCTCAGTGCATGACCTTTATCCACATTAAACTTCCTTTACCATTTCTCCACCCAAACCTCCTACTTCCCCAAATCCCCCTGTAAAATTCTATTAGTTTATGTCCACAGTACGCGCCGTAGTACATCGTGTGTTTCGGGAGCTCGCGCTAACACGCGCTTACTCCCACGGCGCGGGCTGCCAGCCCCCATTGACATTCATTACTCGCAGCACGTAATCGCCGCGAATAATTGACGTCACTTATCTCCCCGAGCGTGCAATACGATTGTATTGTACGAGCATGGACAGGAGGCGTAATCCATAGTCCTCTATGAGAACTATGGATTACCGTAATATAGGCACGCATTTCGCCCATATTAGAGCGCAAATACGCGGTGAAATGCGCGCCGAAATTACCCCATGTGAACATACCCTTAAAGGGGTTGTCTCACTACAAGGATTGCTTTTTATGTTAAAGATCTTGCAAAAACAAGTCACTTTACAATATATGTCCATTAACAGTGTCCTACCTATTCCTAGATATCCCCTCTTGAATGGGCTGCATCAGCTCCTCAGGTCACTATAGCTGCAGACCTGTTTCATCTCTCCTGATAGGCTGCCAGCAATGGTTGCTATAGATATAGACCTGTTAGTTCTCTCCTGATAGGCTGCCAGCATTGGTTGCTATAGCTACAGACCTGGCTTCTACTGCAGCCTAGTGGAAGCCAGTAAACCCACCCCTGAATTCAAAATGAAACAAAGAAAACAGGACTGAGGTAAGACGAATCAATGTAGTGAGACAACCCCTTTAAGGTTGAACTCGGGGACATATGCACCGGTTCATACGGCCGAGGATGTGGTCAAAAGTGAGATGTAATATGAAGCTTCTGCCACCAGTTATAAAACGGATGAAACAAGAAAAGAGATATAGATAAGGAAAGTACATAAAGGCAGAGAGGCAAAGCAAGGCAGACCTAAGAACAAGAGTTTTAAAGGTGTTCAGACAAAAATGGCGGCTCTTTAAAGGGAATCTAGTGCCACTTTTTTTTTTTTTACTAATTAAAACAAGATACTGATACATATTCTTTTCTTCTTAGCCGTTTAAAAAATATAGATATGGGAAAATAAAAAAATCCTAATCAAAATTCTTAAAAAATTTGTTTAACATAAAAACAGGAGTTGTTATGTTTTTTTCCCCCACATTCACAATCCCTTTAATTGGTTGCTTCGTTAGGGTTTAAGGACTTCATAGATGAGGTTTCGTAATTCGAGACCCTCAGCTTTGTGAAGAGACTTGAAGAACCCTTTAACGATGGAATTTAGTAAGTGATAAAGTCTCTTCCTCCGAAAAGTGGAGCAAAAGCCATTATAACCTACCTCCATCCAGGATTGCATTATTGGTCAGCAACTCATGGAAGCAATTTGCTTACAGCAAACCATCCTAACATAGTGAGAAAGCTTTCTAGGGTGGGAAACTTACTGAGATTGAGCAGTAGAAGAATATCTAGTTGCCTAATGGAAGAGGTGATATGGACGCTTTCTAGGATGGAAACTTACTGAGATTGAGCAGTAGAAGAATATCTTGATGCCTAATGGAAGAGGTGATATGGAAGCTTTCTAGGATGAGAAACTTACTGAGATTGAGCAGTAGAAGAATATCTTGATGCCTAATGGAAGAGGTGATATGGAAGCTTTCTAGGATGAGAAACTTACTGAGATTGAGCAGTAGAAGAATATGTTGTTGCCTAATGGAAGAGGTGATATGGACGCTTTCTAGGATGGGAAACTTACTGAGATTGAGCAGTAGAAGAATATCTTGATGCCTAATGGAAGAGGTGATATGGAAGCTTCCTAGGATGAGAAACTTACTGAGATTGAGCAGTAGAAGAATATTTTGTTGCCTCAAAGAAAGGTGATGTGGAAGCTTTGTAAAATGGAAAACTTGCTGAGATTGAGTAGATTAGTTGCCTAATGGAAGAGGTGATGTGGAAGCTTTGTAGGATGGAAAACTTGCTGAGATTGAGCAGTAGAAGAATATCTTGCTGCCTAATGGAAGAGGTGATCTGGAAGCTTCCTAGGATGGGAAACTTACTGAGATTGAGCAGTAAAATAATATGTTCTTGCCTCAAGGAAGAGGTGATGTGGAAGTTTCCTAGGATGGGAAACTTACCGAGATTGAGCAGTAGAAGAATATCTTGTTGCCTAGTGGAAGAGGTGATGGGGAAGCTTCCTAGGATGGGAAACGTACTGATATTGAGGAGTAGAAGAATATGTTGTTGCCTCAAGGAAGAGGTGATGGGGAAGCTTCGTAGGTTGGGAAACGTACTGAGATTGAGCAGTAGATGAATATCTTATTGCCTAATGAAAGAGGTGATGTGGAACCTTCCTTGGATGGGAAACTTCCTGAGATTGAGTAGTAGAAGAATATCTTGTTGCCTAATGGAAGAGGTGATGGGGAAGCTTTCTAGGATGGGAAACTTACTGAGATTAAGCAGTAGAAGAATTTCTTGTTGCCTAGTGGAAGAGGTGGTGGGGAAGCTTCCTTGGATGGGAAATTTACTGAGGTTGAGCAGTAGAAGAATATCTTGTTGCCTAATGGAAGAGTTGATATGGAAGCTTTCTAGGATGGGAAACTTACTGAGATTGAGTAGTAGAAGTATATTGTTTTTTCTCAAGGAAGAGGTGATGGGGAAGCTTCCTAGGATGGGAAACTTACTGAGATTGAGCAGTAGAAGAATATCTTATTGCCTAATGGAAGAGGTGATGGGGAACCTTCCTAGGATGGGAAATTTACTGAGATTGAGCAGTAGAAGAATATCTTATTGCCTAATGGAAGAGGTGATGGGGAACCTTCCTAGGATGGGAAATTTACTGAGATTGAGCAGTAGAAGAATATCTTGATGCCTAATGAAAGAGATGATCTGGGAGCTTCCTAGGATGGGAAACTTGCTGAGATTGAGCGCTAGGAGGATATTTTATTGCCTAATAGAAGAGGGGAAGAGACATAGTATAGGTTCAGGAGAAGCACAAAGAACAAAGAAAACCTGGGTTGGTCTTGTTGATTTCTGACTTTTATGACCATATCAAAAGCTATTACTGTCCCTTTAAGAGCGTAATGAAAGTTTTTCCTGCTTCATGACCTGGGTTTTGGAGTTTCATGCACAGAAATGCAGCAATGTGCCATATCTCGTGTCAGTCGAATTCTTCAGTTCTCCAAGTGGGATTACAAAAAACACCTGCGCAGAGCTAAAGATTCTGGGAGAGCACAATTGGGGCATTGATGGCTGTAAAATTAACTCTCTTATCCAAGGTGATCAGTGGATACTGATTCCTCTGTTTAGTCCCATTCAGATGAAGTAGGAAACAAAGGCTTGGATCAAAGCTTGGCATGAGACTATTGTGGGGGTCACCTGAGTGTACGTGAATGTTGGAATATGTTCTTAGCCAAAGACCTTAACCTTTTTTTTAGCTGGAGAGGGACAAATTTGAAAGAATCTGAAAATTTCATGGTAGCAAATTCCAAGTAGCAGTAGCATCGTTGTACTCAAAGTCCAGGTTGGAAGTGATGTACAAGTGCTAATTGTACATGGCATCGAAGCGACATAGATGCCTCTCAGACCACTGTAGGTGGTTCTTTTCATACACCATATCTCTAGAATGGGCATGGGCTCCGACTGCTTGACAGAGACAACAGGACCATCATTCCTTCAAGATGATGTTAAAGGGGTTTTGCCACGAAGTAAAATTGACGTGGGAAGTTTGCAAATGAAATAACAAACATTTTCACCTTTCATTATTAAAAATTCTGCACCGTTTGTGTTTTAGCTGCTCCTTTAATGATCCATTGTTTACAGCTCATCTCCAGGGGATACGACCAGGGCTGAGAGCTCCTCAGTCCTGGTCGCACATGCTCAGAAATCACCTCTGTTTTCAGGTAGATTCTGAGTGTTCAAACCCCAAGTGCTGTCACTCTACTCCCATCCTCTGTATTCCTTAGTAATTAGTCAAATAAATAAAAAAGAAACCTCAATGAGCTATGTGCATTGATAAAGAGAAAAAAAAAACACAGGTTTGGTTCCTGTAGGGAACTGAAGCTAGGACCCTTGTGCCTGGAGGCAAAACCTTTACCTCTCAGCTACTCACAACGCTTTACATAAACAGACCTTTCTTTGACTACAGAGAGAAAAGGCCTGGTGATGTCATCCTGCTGGGTCACATGATATGCAATTCAAACAAATCACACACACCCCCTTCTGAGCACACAGAGCTGAAGAGCTGGAGGTATGAAAGGAGATTGTGGCAAAACCCCTTTAAGGGTATGTCCACATGGCTAATTTGGATGCAGTTTTCGGAGCGTTTCTGAAAGCCTCCAAAACACCCCAGTTCATTTTCATTGATTCCTACGTAGCTGTAGTTCACACACGACGAGGTTTTTACACGCATTTTAGGTGCTTCTTTGGCTGCTGATAAAGAAGTGTCATGTCAATTCTTGAAGCGTTTTCAGTGCTGAAAATCACTACAGGAATCAATGGGGAGCTTCTAAACCTCGTGAAAAACCTCGGCGCGTTTTTAGAAGCGTTTCTGACGTGTTTTTCGACACAGTTTTTGTCCTGGCTATTAATTTGTATGAGTGAAAACAGTGTTGAAAATCTCATCAAGAACTTCTTCTGAAGAAGCGCGTTTCAGGCGAGGTTTTGATGCTGTTTTGGGCACTGACAGATCAGCGTCCTAATAGCGTCCAAATAAGCAGTGTGAACACACCCTAATACTTTAGGCCATGATAATAAAATCTCTTTAGATGCTCGTAGACTTTAGTTCTTTCCGACTGCCCCAAACACACGCATACCAGACACCTTTGGCGGGAGGTTATATCGAATGCACTAAGGAAACCCGTGTTGTGCAATCAACAAATAGCAAACATGACCCGGCAAAGAGAAAATACTGCCTTACTTCTCTGACTGACAAGCCCAGCGGTGATGCCACTCTTGCTACGGAATCCTCAAACTACCGACGCGTTTCGGAACCAGCTTGGTTTGGTTTTTTTTGAGGACTCCGTAGCAAGGGTGGTGTCACCGCTAGGCTTGCCAGTCGGAGACGCGAGGACTACCGGCCGGAGCACATGCTTGTTTCTCTCATTGGACTGGAGTAAGGGTAAGGCAGTATCTTCTTTATGAAGGATCAGGCCATACAGAATCTATAGGAGCATATTGTTCCTTGCCATAGGTGAGCTGAATTGTATTATTGGTCACACGGAGTAGTGGCTAGTTGTATTTCATCAGCAGTCTAACACATAACTGTATGATTAGCAGTACGGAGCAGCGGCTGGCGGCATTTTATTTGTCCGCTACTTTGGGATAACCTTCAAATCGTCTTTGTCTTTCAAACCACACATCCAAACCCTCGCCTCTGCCTGCCGCCTCCACCTGAAAAATATCTCTCACATCCGCTCATTCCTCAACTTCAACACTACAAAAATGCTGGTCCATGCCCTCGTCTTCTCCCGCCTAGACTACTGCAACATCCTTCTCTGTGGCCTCCCAGCTAGCACCCTCGCTCCCCTCCAATCCATTCTCAACTCTGCTGCCCGTCTTATCCACCTCTCTCCTCGCTACTCCTCTGCCTCTCCCCTCTGCCAATCCCTTCACTGGCTACCCATTGCCCAGCGAATTCACTTCAAGTTGATAACCGTGACCTACAAGGCTCTCCATAACCTCTCCCCTCCATACATCTCTCCTCTAATCTCCAGAGACCTCCCCTCACACAACCTCCGCTCCTCACAGGACCTTCTCCTCTGCTCCCCTCTCATCAGCTCCTCACACAACCGTCTCCAAGACTTCTCTCGTGCTTCCCCCACACTCTGGAACTCACTGCCCCAACACCTCAGACTCTCCCCCACTCTCACCAGCTTCAAAGGCAACCTGAAAACCCATCTCTTCAGGAGCCTATAACCTACAATAACCCTGCTGCCACTGTACTACCCCACAAACATGTCCGCCCCTCACCTTTCGTCTCTTTTCTCCTCCATTGTAGATTGTAAGCCCTCGCGGGCAGGGACCTCGCTCCCTCTGTACCTGTTGTTAGTCATCTATTTTCACCATTGTACTTGTTTGACTTATGTTATGTATGGAACCCCCTGAATGTACAGCGCCCTGGAATTAATGGTGCTTTGAAATAATAAAAAATAATAATAATAATTCAGCAGTATATGCACAATTGCCTGCATTATATTCATGTTTGCTATTTGTTGATTACACAGCACGGGTTTCCTTATTGCATTTGGTTGGCACGGTGGTATATAATTTATATAATTTATACTATACCTTTTTTGTGTGCTTCTTTAGGAGTAATAGGTTGATTTGCATTTTTATCACTTTATTGGCGCTGATACTTGGGTTATTTTTTAATATATCGCCCACAATAGCAAAGTATCAATATGAGTTAAAGGGGTTGTCTCACTACAAGGATTGCTGCTTTTTACGTTAAAGATCTTTCAAAAACAGGCCACTTTGTAATATGTGTCCATTAGCAGTGTCCTACCTATTCCTAGATATCCCCTCTTGTATGGGCTGCATCAGCTCCTCAGGTCACTATAGCTGCAGACCTGTTCTGTCTCTCCTGATAGGCTGCCAGCACTGGTTGCTATAGCTACAGACCTGTTTGATCTCTTGATCTCTCCTGATAGGCTGCCAGCACTGGTTGCCATAGCTATAGACCTGTTCAATCTCTTATGATAGGCTGCCAGCACTGGTTGCTATAGCTACAGACCTGGCTTCTACTGCAACCTAGTAGAAGACAGTAAACACACCCCTGAATTCAAAATGAAACCAAGAAAACAGGACTGAGGCAAGATGAATCAATGTAGTGAGACAACCCCTTTAAGAGACTCCCAAACACATAGTCAGCTTCTTGTATCAAAATTATCTAGTGTATGGAAAACCTATGAGATGAGCACCCAAAAGTGCAGCAAAAAAATTTTCTTCTATGGGGGTGGTACACAACCAGACATAGGGCAACTAATAATCTTACATAAATAAAGCTGGTCTGTATGGTGGGTGGCTGTTTTGGAGAGGTTTTGTTGTCTTGTGACTTTGTGCAATTTGAATGAATCATAAATGTAGTTGCTCTGAAATGCTGAAAGCGAAGCTTTGGAGGTTTAGAGGAACTTTACGAGATGGTGGCTTAGCAGTTGCTATAGCGTTGTAGGTCATTGCTGGTGACCTGACGTGTCCAACTACATGCAGGACGGCTCTTAGGGCTAAAATAAGCCAACGTTGTTGAAACAAGGGCGTTATGACATAACCACATATTTCCAAATACAGAATGGAGACGTTCAGAGGAACTTCACGAGTGGCCTAGTAGTAGTAGTTGAAGGGCTGTAGATCACTTTTGGGGACCTGGTGCTATCAACCATACATAGGGCTGCCTTTTGATTCCAGATTCTTGGGCCAAAATGAGCCAACAACATCAACGTGAAGATGTCATGACCTAATGACATACTTCCAAATACAGTATGTGGAAGCTGTAAAGGTGTCCAGGAGGTTAATGAGGTGGCGGTGTAGTAGTAGCTGTGCCAATGGAGCTCATTATTGGTGACCTGGTGGACCCAACTATAGGCAGGGTGCAGAGGGAGGAACAATGGACCATTGATTGCTTGTATACTCCTTGTTTTTGGAAGTAAAAACTCCATGGCAGTTTAGGCCAGAGATCTTTACTACCAGCTTCCAGGTCCAAAAGGAACCGGACAGAAATGAAGGCGCCATTACATAACCACAAGTAGAGTTTGGGCAGAAAGCTGCTTTAAATTAAGAAAGCCCTACTTGTCCTGCCAGCGGCCCAAAGTCGGCGCACTATGTGTGGATGGTGATGCCCCGGTGTGACGACTGGTAGAGCGCCATGAATTGGCCCTACAGGAGATGCAGTTGTGCTATGTATAGACATCTTGGTGTAAAGCTCTAGTCCGCAGTTTTGCTCATTCACTTGGCTGGGAATATTGTCCATCTCCCAATGTCTCAAGGAACTGTATTATACATTGGTCTCAGGGCTGTGGAGTCATGGAGTCGGTGCCTATTTTGCAGGAGTCGGAGTCGTCATAAAATGGACCGACTCCCAAAATATATAATAAGTTGGTCCAGTGAGTTCGATGCAGTGCAAAGAGCAAGAGGCATTGGGTCCGGCCAGTGCTGCTGCTCCCATATCTTCAGTCTTATCACATGAGGAGTGTAATTGATGACATGGAGCAGGCAAAGCGCTGCCCCAGGGGAAAAGATTCCGCTCCCAGGGCAAACAGATTTCAGCAAAATTTTCACCTGCTTTCAAAGAAGTAGAAAAGTTCAATCATTCATCAAAACTGACTGTGGCTGAGGCAATTCCTTTATACCCTGACTCTGTTAGAGATGTTGCCCCTGTGGTCACCGCTTTGCCCATAACCCAAGTTAGTGTAGAGAGGCCGTTCTGTAGCCTGGAAATAATGAGATCAGATGTGAGGTCATGTATGCAGGATCTGATGGAGGCAATACTATTTCTCAGAACAAATTCAGAGACTCCACGAATGTTCCTGCAGTGTTTTGCATATTTACAATTTTTTTGTGTTCTAAAGTCGTATCCAATAAATATATTTTACACTGACAAGCAAAAGGGTAACAATGTTTTGAACTTGTGACTTTCAGGCTCCATATCTCACAATCCACTACAGCTTTGTACATGAGGCTACTGTAATTTTATATACAGTCATCTTACCTATCTTATACATAAATGTGACTTGCAAGTATTTAGCATCTGCTTAGTTCTGCAGATTCTTTTCTGTAACTGCATTGTTACTGTTTTGCTCATAAAAATCAAAATGTAATTTTTTTTTTTATTATTTTGTTAGTATTTGGTAAATCCACCTTTGGTTTTCAGCTCTGCCTGAATCCTTCTGGGCTCTGAATCAGATTCAAGCATATCTTGACCAAAATCTGCTCCCCGGTCTCTTCTACACATTCCCAATGTTGGTGCAGACTGGACTTGGATACAAATACAGCTTTTTCTTCAACTCTACCCACAAGTGTTCAAAAGATCAAAACATTGTTACCCTTTTGCTTGTCAGTGTCTGTTCTACCTAAATAGCTTGATTATTGTATCATAAGGTGATAAACAGCCTGATGTTACCATTTTACTACAGTAACGTTATCACTTAGACATGCGCCGTGTATGAGGGAGTCGGAGGTTTGGGAAATTGAAGAGTCGGGGCTTTGGCTTGCTGACTCCACAGCCCTGGTTGGTCCTTCATGAGCTCCTACTGTGGCCTATAATGGATACCAGCAAACGCCACAGTCTACAAATCCAGAACATACATGAATTAATTAGATTGTTTATTCATGTATCACCGCAAAACAGGCAAACTCGGAAGATATTCCAGCCATTGGTCATGAATACAGGTAAGCATTGTTATGGAAATTCGAGCAACAACGTTTCGGGCACAACCCTCATCAGGCCTATGGAGATGAAGCTGGGAAGAAACATGCAGGGTGGTGGACCTGCAGGAGGAGCACACCGATGTGCCCTGACCGGGGGGATAGGCGGTGTCATACTGGCGCAATTCACCTGCAGATCCGCCACCCGGGGTCTTGTTTCTTCTTGGCTTCATCTCCATAGGCCTGATAAAGGGTTGTGCCGCAAACGTTGCTGCTTAAATTTCCATAATAATACCTGTATTCATAAAACTTTGTAAACCGATACCTTGGTCCCTCAACAGACAAAATGAATTGGCTCCAGGACACCCATTGTATGTTGAGACCATAACTCTATGGAGAATTGGGAAATCCTAAAATGTCACCAACATAATGCAAAATGAAAATGAGGCAGATAACAGATTAAGCAAGTCCTTCCATATAATACCAGAAAGAGCTGCAGGAAATCACTTTCTTTATTAAGGAGAAAATAGGGCCTCACCTGGTGCCCAAAGGAGCCACACATCCTGGCACATGTAAGAGCAGTACAGGACATGTAGTACCGCACTGTACTGTAGAGAGGCGCTATAGACCACCAATCACTGCATGCACCTCACTAATACATGTAAGAGCAGTACAGGACATGTAGTACCGCACTGTACTGTAGAGAGGCTACTAGACCGCCAATCACTGCATGCACCTCACTAATACATGTAAGAGCAGTACAGGACATGTAGTACCGCACTGTACTGTAGAGAGGCGCTATAGACCTCCAATCACTGCATGCACTGCACTAATACATGTAAGAGCAGTACAGGACATGTAGTACCGCACTGTACTGTAGAGAGGCGCTATAGACCACCAATCACTGCATGCACCTCACTAATACATGTAAGAGCAGTACAGGACATGTAGTACCACACTGTACTGTAGAGAGGCGCTATAGACCCCAATCACTGCATGCACCTCACTAATACATGTAAGAGCAGTACAGGACATGTAGTACTGCACTTTACTGTAGAGAGGCGCTATAGACCGCCAATCACTGCATGCACCTCACTAATACATGTAAGAGCAGTACAGGACATGTAGTACCGCACTGTACTGTAGAGAGGCGCTGTAGACCGCCAATCACTGCATGCACCTCACTAATACATGTAAGAGCAGTACAGGACATGTAGTACCACACTGTACTGTAGAGAGGCGCTATAGACCACCAATCACTGCATGCACCTCACTAATACATGTAAGAGCAGTAAAGGACATGTAGTACTGCACAGTACTGTAGAGAGGCCCTAAAGACCCCAATCACTGCATGCACTGCACTAATAGATGTAAGAGCAGTACAGGACATGTAGTACCGCACTGTATTGTAGAGAGGCGCTATAGCCCAATCACTGCCTGTACCTCACTAATACATGTAAGAGCAGTACAGGACATGTAGTACCGCACTGTACTGTAGAGAGGCGCTACTAGACCGCCAATCACTGCATGCACCCCACTAATACATGTAAGAGCAGTACAGGACATGTAGTACCGCACTGTACTGTAGAGAGGCGCTATAGACCACCAATCACTGCATGCACCTCACTCATACATGTAAGAGCAGTACAGAACATGTAGTACTGCACTGTACTGTAGAGAGGCGCTATAGACCACCAATCACTGCATGCACCTCACTCATACATGTAAGAGCAGTACAGGACATGTAGTGCCGCACTGTACTGTAGACTAATACAGGGGTTTTACAGGTGAAACGTCAATTGGTTGGATCAGTGCCTCTTATCCATTGTATCTTGAATCCAGACTCAACATACAATATCCCAAAAAGGAACATTGTATGTTAAAAATACTGTATCCTGAGGCCATTGTAACTTGAGGGAGCGCTGACTTTGAAATACCTTCTGAGTTTCTTGCCTGTTTTGCAGTGATAGATGAATAAAACAATCCAATTAAAGGGGTTGTCTCACTACAAGGATTGCTGTTTTTTATGTTAAATATCTTGCAAAAACAAGTCACTTTGCAATATGTGTCCATTAGCAGTGTCCTAGATATCCCCTCTTGTATGCATCAGCTCCTCAGGTCGCTATAGCTACAGACCTGTTCGATCTCTCCTGATAGGCTGCCAGCACTAATTGCTTTAGCTACAGACCTGTTCATCTCTCCTGATAGGCTGCCAGCACTAATGCTATAGCTACAGACCTGTTTGATCTCTCCTGATAGGCTGCCAGCACTGGTCGCTATAGCTACAGACCTGTTCATCTATCCTGATAGGCTGCCAGCACTAATTGCTATAGCTACAGACCTGTTTGATCTCTCCTGATAGGCTGCCAGCACTGGTTGCTATAGCTACAGACCTGTTCAATCTCTCCTGATAGGCTGCCAGCACTGGTTGCTATAGCTACAGACCTGTTTGATCTCTCCTGATAGGCTGCCAGCACTGGTCGCTATAGCTACAGACCTGTGTGATCTCTCCTGATAGGCTGCCAGCACTGGTCGCTATAGCTACAGACCTGTGTGATCTCTCCTGATAGGCTGCCAGCACTGGTCGCTATAGCTAGAGACCTGTGTGATCCTCCTGATAGGCTGCCAGCACTGGCTGCTATAGCTACAGACCTGTGTGATCTCTCCTGATAGGGCTGCCAGCACTGGTCGTTAGCTACAGACCTGTGTGATCTCTCCTGATAGGCTGCCAGCACTGGTCGCTATAGCTACAGACCTGTGTGATCTCTCTGATAGCTGCCAGCACCGGTCGCTATAGCTACAGACCTGTGTGATCTCTCCTGATAGGCTGCCAGCACTGGTTGCTATAGCTACAGACCTGTTCAATCTCTCCTGATAGGCTGCCAGCACTGGTCGCTATAGCTACAGACCTGTGTGATCTCTCCTGATAGGCTGCCAGCACTGGTCGCTATAGCTACAGACCTGTGTGATCTCTCCTGATAGGCTGCCAGCACTGGTCGCTATAGCTACAGACCTGTGTGATCTCTCCTGATAGGCTGCCAGCACTGGTTGCTATAGCTAGAGACCTGTGTGATCTCTCCTGATAGGCTGCCAGCACTGGCTGCTATAGCTACAGACCTGTGTGATCTCTCCTGATAGGCTGCCAGCACTGGTTGCTATAGCTACAGACCTGTGTGATCTCTCCTGATAGGCTGCCAGCACTGGTCGCTATAGCTACAGACCTGTGTGATCTCTCCTGATAGGCTGCCAGCACTGGTCGCTATAGCTAGAGACCTGTGTGATCTCTCCTGATAGGCTGCCAGCACTGGTCGCTATAGCTACAGACCTGGCTTCTACTGCAGCCTAGGGGAAACCAGTAAACACGCCCCTGAATTCAAAGTGAAAGCAAGAAAACGGGACTGAGGTGAGATGAATCAGTGCAGTGAGACATCCCCCTTAAGTCAAACCTATTCCGGTGCCTGTTGGATATGCGGGGGCGGTGGTCGGCCCCTTGGATAATTCACCCAACAAGCTGATATTTGACGTCCATTGAGTCATGATTAGAATCTGTACTGGGCACCAGTCACCGGTTTTCAGCCCCGTCCTATCAGCATGGCATCCATATTAGTCTTCTTTGATGCAAGGTGTGGACTGTGGCTTGCTGGCGGTGCAGGGCTTGTCAGTACACCGTGTGCCAGCACGCCATGTGGTTGGACTGTACTGTGCGTACAGTACATAAATAAGACTCCCCTTGAATTTGCCTTGTGGCTTCGGGACACTGCTTGGATGTTGTTTCCCCCTTGTGCTTGGATTTGCATGTCCTCCCTGTGTTTGCATAGTCACATTCAAGCTTTGTGATAAACACTATGTTGTTTCAGCTGGAAGCGTTGTCGCATTTCACATGAAGTTTTACAGTCAGTGGAGGACGTAAGGGAGACAAAGCCCAAGCTTTCTTAAAGGGGTGCTCTCACTATACTGATTAGTAAAGACTATTAAAGACTATTACCAAATACATTGCTGTTCTGATTTTGCGTCATATAAGAGCTAGAACAGTTCTTATCTCCTGCTTGTATACACAAGCTTCCATAGGTTACCACCCACCTCTCTCTGCTCTAGAACCTCTAGCCCAGGCATCCACAAACTGCTGCCCTACAGTTGTTGGCAAACTACAACTCCCATCATTCCCACTGTAATAGATTATATAAATGCATGATGGGAGTTATAGTTTCCTAACAGCTGGAGGGCCGCAGTTTGAGGATGCCTGCTTTAGCCCTTGTCAGCAGCACAGGAGCCTGTTTATCTTTCGTACTGACAAACTTTAACCCTTTAGAGCTCTGTAGCCATGTGCCCTGATGTTTAACTCCCTCCATCACCAGTGTCCCGCTAATAAAAATAGCAGAGCTGAGATATCAGTCACTGCTGTAGAACCATCCACAGCCTGAACAGGAAGTGGGAGTCTGAAGCTGGCTGTAAAGAGCAGGTTCTGTGAAAAAGCATAGTGAGAGAACCCCTTTAAAGGGGTTGTCTCACTGCACTGATTCATCTCACCTCAGTCCTGTTTTCTTGATTTCATTTTGAATTCAGGGGCGTGTTTACTGGCTTCTACTAGGCTGCAGTAGAAGCCAGGTCTGTAGCTATAGCAACCAGTGCTGGCAGCCTATCAGGAGAGATCAAACAGGTCTGTAGCTATAGCAACCAGTGCTGGCAGCCTATCAGGAGAGATCAAACAGGTCTGTAGCTATAGCAACCCAGTGTGGCAGCCTTTCAGGAGACATCAAACAGGTCTGTAGCTATAGCAACCAGTGCTGGCAGCCTATCATGAGAGATCAAACAGGTCTGTAGCTATAGCAACCAGTGCTGGCAGCCTATCAGGAGAGATCAAACAGGTCTGTAGCTATAGCAACCTGAGGAGCTGATGCAGCCCATACAAGAGGAGATATCTAGGAATAGGTAGGACACTGTTAATGGACATAAATTGCAAAGTGACTTTTCTTTTGCAAGATCGTTAACATAAAAAGCAGTGATCCTTGTAGTGAGACAACCCCTTTAAAGGGGTATTCTTACTATACTGATTAGCTTTAACAAGTAGCCAAAGGTAAATATAGACTATTACCAAATACATTGCTGTTCTGATTTTGCTTCACATTAGAGCTAGAGCAGTTCCTATCTCCTGCTTGTCTACACAAGATTCCTTAGGATACCATCTACCGCTCTCTGCTCTAGCAGCAGTTGCCGGGATCTGACATCACTCCCTGCTGTGTCTTGTCAGCAGCACAGGAGCCTGTTTCTCTTTCTTACTGACAAACTTTAAGCCTTTAGGGCTATGTAGCCTTGTGACCTGCTGTTTAAACCCCTCCATCACCAATATCCCTCTAACAGGATCAGCTAGGAATAGCAGAGCTGAAATGTCAGTCACTGCTGTAGAACCGCCCACAGTCTGAACAGGAAGTGGGAGTCTGAAGCTGGCTGTGAGGAGCAGGCTCTGTGAAACAATATGGGGAGAGCACCCCTTTAAGTCACATGATGAAGCTCAATAGAATTCCCATTGATTGCTTGTCAATACTACAATTTCCATGGTTGTGCATTTCATGACCTTTGGTATCAGATTCATTGATTTAGCTCACCCTGTATTCAGAGAAAGCGCGGCTCCTTCATTAATAATTCACAGGAGATGTTCCCTTCACATTGCACAACAATGGAGAACTGGAGGACTATCGTCTAAGCTGAGCTCTGTGATATATAGGGTTATATGATAGAGGAGAGAAGCTGAGCTCTGTGAATATATGGGTTATATGATAGAGATAGCTCGAGCACTTTGTTTTATAGGGTTATATGTAGTGGAGAGAAGCTGGCTCCTGTGATATATAGGGTTATATGATAGAAGAGAGAAGCTGTAGCTCTGTGATATATAGGGTTAAATGATAGAGCGAGAGGAGCTGAGCTCTGTGATTATATAGGGTCTATATGATAGAGGAGACGAAGTGAGCTCTGTTGTTATAGGGTTTATGATAGAAGAGGAGATAGCTGAGCTCTGTGATATATAGGGTTGATATGTTTCGAGGAGAGCGAGATGAGCTCTGGTGATATTTACGGGTTATATGATAGAAGGGAGAGAAGCTGAGCTCTGTGATATATTGGGTTATATGATAGCAGGAGCTGAGCTGGTATCTATATAGGGGTTTTATGATAGAGGACGCTCGAGTTTTCTGTGATCTATAGGGGTTATTATGATAGATGGAGTGCAAGCTGTGAGCTCTGTGATTATGGAGTGTTATATTGATAGAGCAGAGAAGCTGAGGTCAGTGTTTTGTAGGGTTATTATGTAGAGGAGAGTAGATGAGGCTCTGTGGTGATATATAGGGGTTATATATAGTGGAGAGAAGCTGAGCTCTGTGAATTTATATGTGGTATATGATAAAGGAGGAGGAGCCGAGTTCTATGATATATGGGTTATATGGATAGAGGGGAGAGAAGTGAGCTCTGGTGTTATATAGGGTTATATGATTGAGGACGAGGAGATGAAACTCTGTGATATATTGGGTTAATATGTATAGAGGAAGGAGAAGTGGAAAACATGAGCTTGTGAGATATAGTGTTTTTGGATAGGGAAGAGGAGAGGAGCGGAGCTTGTTATATTTATAAGGGTTATATGTTTAGAGGGACAGAGGCTGTGCTCGTGATATATAGGGTTATACTGATAGAGGGAGTGGTGCTTAGCTCTGTTGATAATATATAGGGTTATATGATAGAGGGAGAGAAAGCTGAGCTTCTGTGATATATAGGGTTTATTTGATACAGGGGAGAGGAAGATGAGCTACTGTGATATTCAGGGTTTTTTGATAGAGGAGATGAGATCTCTGTGATATTATAGGGTTATATGATAGAGATGCTGAGGTCGTTGATAATTTTGGGTTATATGATAGAGGAGGAGAAAGCTGAGCTCTGGGATATTATAGGGTTATATGAAAGAGGAGAGAGGAGCTGAGCTCTGTGATTTATAAGGGTTATATGTTAGAGAAGATGAGCTTAAGCTCTGTGATTTATAGGGTATATGGATACGATAGGAGAGAAGCTGAGTTCTTGTGATATATAGCGTTATATGATAGAGAGGAGAAGATGCATGAGCTCTGGATATAATGGGTTATTATGATAGAAGGAGAGAGAAACCGAGCTCTGTGATTATATAGGGTTTTATGATTGAGGAGAGAAGCTGAGCTCTGTGATTTTATAGGGTTTATATGATAGAGGGGAGGGAGCTGTACTCTGTGATATTTAGGTTTATATGATAGAAAGAAGGATGAAGCTGAGCTCTGTGATATTATGTGTTATTGATAGAGGAGAGGAGCTGAAGCTGTTATATATTAGGGTTATATGATAGAGGGGAGAGAGGCTGGAGCTCTGTGATATATAGGGATATATTGATAGAGAGGAGAGGGATGAAGATCTGTGATATATAGGGTTATATGGATAGAGAGAGAAGTGATCTCTGTGAGTATAGGGTTATATGATTGAGGGGGAGAGAAGCTGAGCTTGTGATATATAGGGTTTTATGGATAGAGGAGGAAGGAGCTGAGCTCTGTGATATATAGGGTTATATGATAGAGGAGAGAAGTGAGCTCTGATATATTAGGGTTATATGATGGGAGAGAAGCTGAGCTAGTGATATTTAGGGTTACCCATTATAGAGGACGAGAAGCTGAGCTGTGTGATATTTAGGATTATTATTGAATAGAGGAGAGAAGCTGAGCTCTGGATATTTTGGGTTATATGATAGAGGAGAGAAGCTGAGCTCTGTGATATTATAGGGTTTATATGATTAAGAGGGAGAGAAGATGAGCTCTGTGTACTATATGGGTTATATGATAGAGGAGAGAAGCTGTGCTCTGTGATATATAGGGCTTATAGATAACGGAAGAGGAGCTGAGCTCTTGTGATATTTTGGGATATATGATAGAGGAGGGGAAAGAGCCTGAGCTACTGTGATATATGGGGTATATGATAGAGGGAGACGATGCTGAGCTCTTGTGATACATAGGGTTATATGATAGAGGAGAGGTGCTGAGAGCTATGATAATATAGGGTTATATGATAGGAGGAGAGGAGCTGAGCTCTGTTGATATATAGGGTTATACTGTATAGAGGAGCTGAGCTTGTGATATTTAGGGTTATATAATAGAGGAGAGAAGCTGAGCTTGTGATATTAAGGGTTTATATGATAGGAGGAGGACGAAGATGAGCTCTGGATATATACGGTTATATGATAGAGGTGCTGAGCTCTAGTGATATATAGGGTTATATTGATAGAGGTGGCTGAGCTATCGTGTATATATATGGGTTATATGATAGAGTTGCTGAGCTCTGTGATATATTGGATTAATATGATAGAGGTGTCTGAAGCTCTGTGATACTATAGGGGTTATATGGTATAGAGGTTGCTGAGCTCTGGATATTTAGGGTTATATGTTAGAGGAGCTGAGCTCTGTGATATTTAGTGTTATATGATAATTCGTGGGCAGTCCGACTCCTCACGGAAGAGGGGAAGCAAGAGGGGGGGGGGTGGGGAAGCAGACACAAGGCGCTCACAAAAATAGTGTAATATTATTTGACACACCAATTTCTAAATTAAAGATCCTAACTGCTCACATGAGCGGGGTGTACTTGTTAATGTACAACTCATTTAACGTATGTATCAAACATTACGGAGCTGCTGGCCACTTCCACCCAATCCTACTCGTTTCACATCTTTTACTTCCGCACAAGGAGATTACAGGGTGAAATAAATTAATCTCATGCTACAAGTAGCTGTCCATTACGAAGGATGCCCAGCGCTTCAATTAACTGTTATAGCAGGCTCTATTTGTGAAGTGTACACTTTACCACAAATTATTTAAAAGGTATATTTATTAGTGACATATATACATAAATACCAACAAACAAAATAGTAAGTATAATTATGTATAAAATCCCTACAAAACTCTCGCGTTTCGCACACCTCTAGTGTGCTTCCTCAGAGTAACAATATATCAACAAGCCCATGATATCATTTATACCTTCCTGGTGGTTGTATACACATCCCATTTGCATATCTCACCACAATCTCACTCCCCTCACATAATTAGATGCTTCCTTTACCACCTATAGACATTTTATTGTTTTACTCACCCATCCATACATAACTTATTTGTAGATATCTGGCATCTTACCTATATTATTTTGGTAGGGGGCCGGATGTGACTTTAGTACGTTTGTATACTCTCCTAACGAGGGCGCGAGGACGGCTATCCCGCATCTCCATGATAGCAATCGGAAATGCGTCTTTCAAATCGGGCTACTTCGCCACGTACTGCCTAATGCACTATTAAACCTATTGCGCATGCGCGATTATATATAATGGCGGTAAACTGCATGATCGCAACATCGCGATTATCCGCCCTTACTGTTAGAACTATAATTAAAACATCTTATGCTTGCCGGGGGGAATGGTGTAACATTAAATTTATTATATATTCAACGGCTCTCCGGGCATGACGATCCTATGCCCCATTAATCGAAAAAAATGTTACCAAATTTATGTCGGGAGGAGACACATATTTATTTATTCTCTTGCTATATTAAAATATACTAAAGGTATTTAATCTCTCTTATAAACCTATTATTATTATTACTAAATATATACTATAGTATATATATATATATCAATATATATAGCTTTAAACCCACACTTGGATTTTACTTATGGGTGTTACATATAGTTTAGATATCTGAAATGTTACACCTTTTATTCTTATTGTTCATATACTATTCTTGTACCTCATTTTAAACACAATATGGAGTTTAATGTAGTTTAATTTAAAAAATCCCCAGGAAGGTTGCTTTATTTTGTAAGAGCTTGCATTATATTGGGGGACATTCCACATGTATGTAAAATCTTTCGGTTGGAGTTTCAATGGTATAAACCCGGGCAAGATATATGATGGTTTTAATGATAGTTCTAACAGTAAGGGCGGTATAGGACGAGATGTTGCAGAATCATGCAGTTCCGCCAGTTATATATAATCGCGCATGCGCAATAGGGTTAATTGAGTGCCTAGGGCAGTTAAGGGCGGAAGGTAGCCAGACGTGAGAAAGGACGCTATTTCCGTTTGCATTATCATGGAGTGCGGGGGATTGCGTCCTCGACCCTCGGAGGAGTTATAGGTAATAAAGGTTACAATCGGCCTACAAATATAATATAGTGTAAGAGGCCAGTATCATATATAAGTTATGTATTATGGTGAGTAAACAATATAATGCTATTGGTGTAAAGGAAGCATTCATTTATGTAGAGGGGAGGAGATTGGAGAATATTGCAAATGGGATGGTTTACAAACCATCAGAGAAATGGTATAATTGAGGATCTTGGTGGTTGTAGATTGTTACTCCTTGATGAAAGCACTATAAGAGGTGTGCGAAACGAGTAGAGTTTTTTTAGGCGATTTTATACATTTTATACTTATTTTTTGTAATTGTTGTTTTTCACTGTACACCTCCATATATCGCCTCACAAAAACAGTTTACCCATCTATACCTTTTAAATAAATTGGGTATAGGGTTTATATGATAGAGGAGGAGAAGATGAGCTCTGTGTTATATAAGGTTTATCGACTAGAGGACCCCCCCCCCGGAGAAAGATGAGCTTTGTGATATAGAGGGTTAATTGATAGAGGAGGGGAGGGACTCTCGCTGAGGCTCTGTGAATATATAGGTAGAATAGATGATGAGGGCGAGAAGCTTGAGCTCTGTGATATATAGGGTTATATGATAGAGGAGAGAATGTGAGCTCTGTGATTATAGGGTTATATGATGAGGAGGAGAAGATGAAAAAAGCTCTGTGATATATTAAGGTTATATGATAGAGGAGGGGGGGAGCAGCTGAGGCTCTGTGTTATATAGGGTTATTTGATATGAGGAGAGAAGCTGAGCTCTGTGAATATATCAGGGTTATATGATAGAGGGAGAGAGAGAAGCTGTGCTATGTGTTATTACAGGGTTATAAGATAGAGGAGAAGAAGCTTATGCTCTGTGTTATAAGAGGTTATATGATAGAGGAGAGATAGCTGAGCTCTGTGATATTATAGGGTTATATGATAGTTGGAGGAGGAGCTGAGCTTGTGATATATAGGCGTTATATAATAGGAGGAGTGGAGCTGAGTATGTGATATACGGGTTATTGATAGAGGAGAGGCAGCTGAGCTCTGTGTTATTATAGGGTTATATGATAGAGGAGAGAGCTGTGAGCTCATGGGGTAAAATAGGGTTTTATGATAGAGGGGGAGAAGCTGAGCTCTTTTAAATAAATAAAATTTTAAAATATAGAGGAGAAAAACTAAGCTCTGGGATATATAGGGTTTTTATAAAATAGAGGAGAGGAGCTGAGCCTGTGAAAAATAGGGTTATATAATAGATAGGGGAGCTGGGGCTATTTTAATATACGGGGTTTATAGAAAAAGGGGAAGAGGAGCTGGGGCTCTGTGATATATAGGGGTTATATGATAAGGAGAGGACTGAGCTATGTTTTTAAATAGGTTATTTTGAAAAGGGGAAGAAGCAGCTCTGTGTCCCTTGGACTGACTTTAAATACCCTCCCTAGGCTCCATTGTGCCCTAGGAAACACAGTGACCTAAATGTTCAGCTGAATTGCATTTGATCATGGGGGGGTCAATCAAAGGGTTAAATAGGTGGAATTCGCCAATCTAGGAACAATAGCTATCAGTTACAGCCCTGTTTCTAGGCCATTTGCGGTGCTGGGAACCACAACCACCAACCCTGCCTTGCCCTCCATCAAAAGAAAGCGGGCAGTCGTTAAGGGGTCAAAAAGAACTGTCTCTTTTAGTCATAAATTACCCCGGCACCTGTCGTTAAAATTTGGGGTTTTTTGAAAAACCCAAACATTTCACTTACATGGGGAATATATTCTTACATGGCAGCTGCTCACATGAATGGCCGACCATCTTATGCACGGATGTCTCAGGCCCACCACGCTAGTTCTCCGTTTTGACCCTATGGGTGTCCCCTGGTTGTATCATTTCAACTAAATATTTCCAATTTTTAAAAAGGAAAAAAAGTAGGAGACTCTGGGTGGGGGGCGCGCTTTACCCCGGCCGGAAAAAAATTTGCATGGACACCCCCCATCTTGCTTTAACCAAAAGCCCCTTCAAAAACCACACCCACCCCACCTAACTGAAAAAAACGGGTTTTGGAAAAAAGGGCCAGGTAAAAAGCCCTTATACCAGGTATTTACCCCCCCAAAACCCGGGTATTCCCCCTTACGGGCGGGGTTAATGCCCCCCTTGAAACCCAAAAGTAGATCCCCCCTCGTACCCAGGTAACCCAAAATTTTGTACCCCGGGAAATCCCCCCTTTTGGGTTTAGCCAGGTAGGTGCCCCCCTTTGTTACCCAGGTAGGTGCCCCCATTTTTCCAAAGTAGTGCCCCCCATTGTTAGCCAGGTAGGGGCCCCATCTTTTAGCCGGTAGTGCCCCCATTTTTGGGCCGGGTAGTGCCCCCAGGGGGTTGCCAAAGGTGGGCCCCCCTTTTTGCCAGGTATTCCCCCCAATTTTTTGCCGGGTAGTCCCCCCAACTTTTACCGGGGTAGTGCCCCCCCTTTTTACCCCGGGTAGTCCCCCCATCTTTTTTAGCCGGGTAGTGCCCCCATCTGTTAGCCGGGAAATTTGCCCCATCTTTTAAACCAAAAGTAGTGCCCCCATCGTTACCCAAAGTAGTCCCCCCCATTGTTAGCCAGGAAAGTGCCCCATCTGTTACCAGGTAGTCCCCCATCTTTAGCCGGGTATGCCCCCTTTGGTTCCCCGGGTAGTGCCCCCTTTTGGTTTGCCGGAAAAGTGCCCCATTTTTGGGCCAGGTAGTCCCCCCCAATTGTTTTGCCATTATGCCCCCATTGTTTGCCATTTAATGCCCCCATCTGTTAGCCGGGGTAGTCCCCCCCTCTTTTCCGGGTAGTCCCCCAAACTTTAGCCGGGAAATCCCCCCATCGGGTTAGCCAGGTATGCCCCCTTTGTTCCCAGGTAGTCCCCCCCTCTTTTCCCAAAGTATTTCCCCCAATCTTTAGCTGGGTAGTGCCCCCAACTGTTAGCCAGGAAGTGCCCCCATCTGTTAGCCAGGTATTCCCCCCTTTGTTGCCAGGTAGTCCCCCCATTGTTCCCAAAGGTATGCCCCCATTTTCCCGGGTAGGGGCCCCCTCTGTTAGCCAGTATTTGCCCCCTTTGTTGCCATTTAGTCCCCCCATTTTGGGCCGGTTTAGTCCCCCCCCTCTGTTGCCAGGTAGTCCCCCCCTCTTTTAGCCAGGTATCCCCCCTTTGTTGCCAGGTAGTGCCCCTTTTTGGCCAGGTATTTCCCCCCTCTTTTGGGCCGGGTATCCCCCCTCTGTTGCCAGGTAGTGCCCCCTATGGTGCCAGGTAGTCCCCCCAGTGTTAGCCAGGTAGTCCCCCCTTTGTTGCCAGGTAGTCCCCCATTTTTTGCCAGGGGGATGCCCCCATTTTTTCCAGGTAGTTGCCCTTTCTGTTACCAGGTAGACCCCCCTAAAGCTAATAAAAATAAAATAATAAAATCCACTTACCTTCCCAGGCTCCTGCACGGGCCCTCCCGACCAAATCTCTTCAGCCCCCGCAAGGGGAAGGAGAGAACCGCGCGTCACTCCCCTGCAGCCGGGGTTTCACTTCCCCTCCCGCCCTGACCTGTATGCAGGGCCCGCGCAAAAGACCCCGGGGACTTACAGGGAGAGGGGTAGGGGGGAGCGTTTCCCCCCCCCCTCCCCCCCGCAATTTGAGACCGGGGGCCCGGGTGACCGGCCGCTGCAGCCGTTTTCACCCGCCTTTTAGGAGCGGTCCCCCGCGGCGGAAAGTAGCGCACTAGCGCAAACTCTTGCGCCGCGGTAATGAAAAGGCCCCCCGCCCCTGCAGGGGGCCCGGAGGAAGGGCCAACTCCCCCGGGAGGGCGGGAGGGACCCCAAAATTTAGGGGGACCCCCCCCCCAAAAAGGGGAGATTTTGGCATGTATGATCTAACTATGAAAAAAAAATGTGACCATGGACGTAACTCATATACTTGTAGAGGCGATGAGGAAGGATAAGAGCAGGGATTGTTGTCATGTACTTATAGGCATGGTTTGTGACTGGGTGACCAAAGACAGCCCTACATAGCCTCCAAGATGGCTGCCTGCAGAGCCAGCTTCCTTTTTCCTCACAGGAAAAGCCTAATTCTGTGCAGGCGGAGCATTCGTCATGACCGTACTGAGGGTCTTCTAGATGGAGACACTAATTTATATACTTTTTTAGAAATTACCATAAATTCTCTGCTCAGTGTTCAGTACTTATGTGATTAAGTAATTTACTGGGAATACCAGCTAGAGACCATTAGTTATTAAATGGGTTGTCTCACTACAAGGATTGGTTTTTATGTTAAAGATCTTACAAAAACAAGTCTCTTTGCAATATGTGTCCATTAACAGTGTCCTACCTATTCCTAGATATCTCCTCGTGTATAGGCTGCATCAGCTCCTCAGGTCGCTATAGCTACAGACCTGTTCGATCTCTCCTGATAGGCTGCCAGGACTGGTTGCTATAGCTACAGACCTGTTCAATCTCTCGTGATAGCTGCCAGCACTGGTTGCTAAAGCTACAGACCTGTTTGATCTCTCCTGATAGGCTGCCAGTACTGGTTGCTATAGCTACAGACCTGTTTGATCTCTCCTGATAGGCTGCCAGCACTGGTTGCTATAGCTACAGACCTGTTTGATCTCTCCTGATAGGCTGCCAGCACTGGTTGCTATAGCTACAGACCTGGTGTCCTCAGCAGGTCATCACTACAGGCCAGAAGCAGTCAGTAAAGCCGCTCCTGAATTCAAAAATGAAACTGAGAAAACGGGACTGAGGTGAGATAAATCGATGTGGTGAGACAACCCCTTTAAACAGGGCACTGGGCACATGCTGGGCACTGCGGGTGACTCTGGCAGCAGACGGATGATCAGCACAGACTGTTTTCTATCTCCTGTAGACTGTTGTGGTTCCTCTTTGGCAGTGTCCTTGTCTATGTGTAAACAGCCGAGGTTCTGGCACACTACAAAGCATAGCTGTAACGAGAGCCTGACCTCTGCCAAGAACAAAACTGTATGTAGGGCTCATTCCCTCCCCCCAACATTTAACCGTTTCTATGACAGGTTTAACCCTTTCACATCTGTCACCTAACTGTGACCTCAGGGCAGTTCCTAGGCTAAATTTCACTCAGGGCGAGGTGAAGAAATTTCCCCGCCCCCCCCCCCCCCTCCTCCGTAACATAGGGGCCCACAGTGGACACCGTAAACCAAAGCCAAAATATACAAAAAGCTTTACCAAAAATAAAAAACACTAAATAATAGCCCATACAGTTACCAAATAACACTGCTGCACGAAACCAGAATCCCAGGCAAATAGTGCCAATGTCCTGCTAATACCACATATCACCAGCACACAGTGACGACTAATAAAACCACACGACCACATATCACCACCATTTAGTGACTGAATAATACAAACTGACCATTACTGAATACTAACCTTTAATACTACAACTAATATTACGGCCATACAGGGGGACCAAACAGGGGTGGATACCCCTGAACACGGGCTCTGCAGCCCATATAACGATTACAGTAAAGTTATATCTAGGGGACTCACAGGAGACGTCTCTGAAGAGTTGTTCTCTTTCTCTTCTTCTTCTCCATCTGTCCCAGACACCATGACGACCACTCCCGACTCTTCACTGTAAAATTTACAAAACAAACATCTTAGACTCCTCCCTTTATCAGCATTTTCCAACCAATTCCTATCTCTATACAAACTCCCCATCTATAGCACCTCATATGGTAGCCATGTAATATGCCCCCTGTAGCCACGTAGTAGCCCCCTGTAGCCAGTAGATGCCCCTCCGTAGCCAGTAGATGCCCCTCTCTAAGTAATTATAAAATAACAAAATATTACTCACCAGACCTCGGTCCGCGCGTCCCGTTCCGGAGCTTCTGAGCGGTGTAAGTGGTGTGATGTCACCACGCCGCTTACACTATCACGCAGCTCCCAGGGGTCTCCTCGGCGGCAGAGCTGCCAGCCGAGGAGATCAAGCGTCGCAGGGGGAGCGGTGAAAGCTGTGCGCCCCCAGCGATGCTGTGTATGTATCGGCGGTCAGTGAGCGCTGATACATACAGGGGAGGAGGCAGGAGGGGAGCGATCCGTCCCGCCTCCTCCCGGCAGGAGCAGCTGCTGGGCGCCCCCCTCGGGTGACCGGAGCCTCGGCGCCCCAGACGATCGCACGCCCCGCCCGCCCCTAGGTACGGCCCTGTGTGACCTCCAGGTGATGATATCCAAGCAGCAAGTGTTTTTTTTTTAACTGCAGCGCCACCATATGAGAAATATGACATTACACTTTTACTATTGAAATTAAAGGAGTTTTCTCATGGAAAAGGAAAAGTATCTCCTGAACAAAGCAAAATCAGAACAGCAATGTATTTGGTAATAGTCTTCCTTTACCTTTCCGTACATGTTGAGAACAACCCCTTAATGGGCTCTTCATGTATTATATCAGACCTGCACAATTTGGCAGGAGACAGGGGACAAAACCGCCTGGGAGCGCCCCCATGTTGAACAAGAATGCCCCTAGACTACCTGGAAGGACCTGGGAACATCCCCAAACCGTCCGGGAACGAGCCCCCCCCCCCCCAACCAATGCAAGAAACCCTTTTGGCGGCCCTTGGCTGTATCTTATGCAGGCCTGTACTTTGTTGATGTGTCAAGTCTTCCAGGATTGCTCTTTCTACACTGACGAGCAAAAGGGTAACAACATTTTGAACTTTTGACTTTCAGGCTCCATATCTCACCATCCACTACAGCTTTGAACATGAGACTACCATCATTTTATAGACAATCATCTTGGCGATCTCATACATAATTTTGACCTGTAATAATATAGCATATGCTTAGTTCTGCAGTTTCTTGTCCTGTAACTGCATTGTTACTGTTTTGCTCCCGGTGGTGGGACAATCTTTTGTTCTTGTTTATTACAAATTACAACCTGTTCTCACATTCCCTAATAGCTCAGGGTGTTATTAGGTTGATTCCTAAGCGAAAGGTCACCGGTTCGAGCAGCCATGAGGAAGATTTCCCAAGAAGAGAGAAGCAGCATCATCCAGCTCATCGATGGCGTCTCTGGGCCAAGAAAACTGCATCATGTGAGGCCCTGACAGCGGGAAGAATAGGAAATGAAGTCCTTCCATTCATTCCAAAGAGGTGACGTCCAGGTGAAATATCAGCGTCAAAAAATCCAGCTCATCACAAGATCTATCAGTTCTGGTGCAAAAAACACGGCAGTGGAGGCGGCTCGTATGTTCACACGGCGTGTTGCGGCACGCACTGCACACGCCGCAATCCGCTGGGTGTCTTAGAAGTATGCGCTGGCAAGCGTGTAATTCTACAGCACAGGGGGGGGCGGCCCCATTCACTTCTGTTATCCCCAGTTATAAACTCTGGGAAGAAGTGACACGTCACTTCTTTCACCCGATGTTCAATATACGTCGGGAAAGACAGAGGTAATTCCTAGCTCACTATGAGAGCTATGAATTACCATAGTTACAGACCGTATTTCAGGGTGTATTGCAGCGCAGTTCTGCCCCGAAATACGATCTAAAAGACGCCGTGTGAACAAACCCGAATAGCGAGATCAAAGACACACAAGTCTTGGAATGGTGGCCGAAAGAAGGGTGAAGAAGCCTCAACTTCAATATCGTCATAAAAAGCATGAAAGTACAAAAAGTTGACAGTAGAAGACTGGAAACGGGTGATTTGGAGCAATGAGACGACAGTCACTAGACCGGACTCTGATGGGGGGAATGATTTTGGAAGAATGGGGCTTATGGATCGAGAAATTGCAGGAACTGTCAGGTTCGGTGGAGGAAGCCTGATGATTTTGAATGTTTAGGACCTTCTAACTAGGGTATAACAAGTCTTAGGTTCCAGGTGGGGCCGTCCTTCTCAGGACGATGACCCTACCTTTTTTCCGACAGGCAGTTTGGAGAATCGGGCTCAGTAGGGGCAGTAGTTAGCTGTACTCTTTCTTACTGCATTTTTTTGGGGGGGACAATAGCTTTTTGTGTTTTGTATGTATCCTTGTGACATGATATTTGTATCTGGTCATATCTTTTAACGTATTGAGAAAAGGTTAAGTTTTACCTCTGATTCCAGTGATTTTTGTGGCCTCCACAGTCCCCAGACCTCAACTCAAGCCAACACTTGTGGGTGGAGTTGACGAAAAAGCTGTATTTGTATCCAAGGCCAGTCTGCACCAACATTGGGAACGTGTAGAAGAGACCTGGGATCAGATTTTGGAAGAGACATGCTTGAATTTGATGGAGAGCCAGAAGGATTAAGGCAGCGTTGAAAGCCAAAGGTGGATTTACCAAATACTAACAAAATAATAAAATTTTACATTTTGATTTTTAGGAGCAAAACAGTAACAATTTTTCTTCATGGCCCTTCACATGGGAATTAGCCTAATAAAACACTGAGCTATTGGGGAATGTGAGAACAGGTTGCAATTTGTAGTAACAAGAAGAAAAAAGATTGACCCACCAACAGGAGCAAAACAGTAACAATGCAGTTACATGACAAGAACCTGCATAACTAAGCATATGCTAAATAGTAGCAAGTCAAATTGATATATGAAATAGCTATGATGATTGTCTTTAAAATGATGGTAGTCTCACATTCACAGCTGTAGAGGATGCTGAGATATTAAGCCTGAAAGTCAAAACATTGTTACCCTTTTGCTTATCGTTGTTTATAGATGAGATTCTTGAATAGGGCATCGAATATTAGCTCAAAGGTTTTATTAATGCACCATGTCCCACAAATACGGGCCGGCATGTGCTAAACTGCGTCTCTTAGGGTGAAAAGTATCTCCAGCAGTGGCTATATACTTGTATATGTCTGCACCTGCTTGATGCTGGCAACAGGTGTATTTACCATCGCAGGGCAAATAGCTCCCGGGCATCTTCCAGTAATTAAAAGTGAATTAAGGTTTCCAGCACAAACATTGTTCAATCATAACATCAGAGTGGAGTTACATAGGACTGCAGGTACAAGCTACTCAGTCCTCCCAACTAAGTGCATTATCATGGAAAACCAGAGAAAGACTTCAAGGGAACCAGACACACTGCACCCGCTATCTGATCTGCAGGCTGCATGTTATAGGCAGAAAGAGCTAAGCAGATTGACGGATAGTTTTATGTTGGAAAGATTCAGTAGAACTTGTATTTTATTCATTTAACTTTCTGCTCATTCTGCATTAAGGAGTCCAGTAGGCGGGGTTATCAGTGATTGATAGCTATCAATGTATGAATGTGTACACAGAGAGCTGTCAGTCATTGATAAGACCGCCTACTGGACTCTTTAACCTAGACTAAGCTCCTCCTGCTCAATAACATGCTGCCCGTAGATCAGCTAGCATGTCCAATGTGACCGGGTCCCTATAAATCTGTGCTACACATGTAACGAGATGACGGTATGATGTACTCAAGTGTCCTCTTCCTCTCCTATAGCTGGAGAAGAGCGTTCGTCGCCTCCGAGAAAAATTTCATGGCAATGTCCCGATAGAGACGGCTGTGCTGCTGATGAGAAGGTTCCTAAACAATCATGAGCAGGTGTGCACCTGGATCTGTCTGTGCAAAGATGACTTTGGTAAGAGCAAGTGATCAAGACTTATGGTAATACTATTGTCTGACTCTTACATGTACTTTTCCATAGGTTTGTAGTTAATTTATGACCTCGATACTTGTAAGATACAGCATGACACATCCCGCCGCCCTCTATCTCCTGACACATCCCGCCGCCCTCTATCTCCTGACACATCCCACCGCCCTCTATCTCCTGACACATCCCACCGCCCTCTATCTCCTGACACATCCCGCCGCCCTCTATCTCCTGACACATCCCGCCGCCCTCTATCTCCTGACACATCCCACCGCCCTCTATCTCCTGACACATCCCGCCGCCCTCTATCTCCTGACACATCCCACCGCCCTCAAATCCTGCCTGTTACCCTTCCCCCCCCCCCTCTATCTCCTGACACATCCCCCCCCCCTCTATCTCCTGACACATCCCCCACCCCTTCTCCTGACACCCCCACCACCCTTTTTTTCCCCTGACACATCCCCCCCCCTAAAACTCCTGCCCACATCCCCCCGCCCCTATCCCCCTTTGCCCACATCCCACCCCCCTCTATCTCCTGACACATCTCGCCCCTCTATCTCCTAAAAACCCCCCAAACCCCCCTCTATTTCCCCGGACACATCCCCCCCTCAAATTTTTCCTTTGACACTTTTCCCCCCCCCTATCTCCTGACACTTTCCCCGGCCCCTCTTCTCCTGACACATCCCACCCCCCTCTATCTCCTGACACATCCCACCCCCCTCTATCTCCTGACACATCCCGCCGCCCTCTTATCCCTGAAAAACTTTCCCCACCTCCCTCAAACCCTGACACATCCCCCGCCCTCTATCCCGACACACCCCGCCCCTCTATTTTTCCCGACACATCCCCCCCGGCCCTCTATCCCCTTTACACATCCCCCGGCCCTCTATCTCCTGACACATCCCCACGGCCCCCTATCCCCGGAAAACATCCCCCCGCCCTCTATCCCCCCTGCCAATTCCCCCCCCCCTCTTACCCCCTGACACATCCCCCTCCCCTCAAACCCCAACACATCCCACCGCCCTCTATCTCCTGACAAAACCCGACGCCCTCTATCTCCTGCCCACATTCCCCCGCCCCTATCCCCTGAAAAACCCCCACCCCCCTCTATCTCCTGACACATCCCGCCGCCCTCTATCTCCTGACACATCCCACCCCCCTCTATCTCCTGACACATCTCGCCGCCCTCTATCTCCTGACACATCCCACCTCCCTCTATCTCCTGACACATCCCACTCCCCTCTATCTCCTGACACATCCCACCACCCTAAAACACCACACACATCCCACCCCCTACCCCCTTTACACACCCCACCCCCTCTATTTCCTGACACATCCCACCGCCCTCTATCTCCTGACCACCCAACACCCCCCTATCTCCTGACAAAATCCCACCGCCCTCTATCTCCTGACACATCCCAGCACCCTCCCCCCCCCCCCACCCCCACCCAAACCCCCCCCCCCCACCCCCCCCGCCCCCCCCCCCCCCCGCCCACCCCCCCCCCCAACCCGCCCCCCCACCCCCCCCCCCCCTTATCTCCTAACACATCCCACCCCCTCTATCTCCTACAAAACCCCCCCCTCTATCTCCGGACACATCCCTCCGCCCCCCTATCCCCTTGACACAACCCACCCCCCTCAAACTCCTGACACATCCCCCCCCCTTCAACTCCTGCCCACCCCCGGGCCCCCCTCAAATCTCCTAAACACTTCCCCCCGCCCCCATCTCCTGACCCCATCCCCCCCCTCTTTTCCCGGACAAAACCCCCCCCCTCTATCCCCAGACACATCCCAGCCCCCTCTATCTCCTGACCATCCCCCCGCCCTCTTTTCTCCTAAACACACCCCCCCCCCCCCTATCTCCTGACACATCCCTCCGCCCTCTATCTCCTGACACATCCCACCCCCCTCTATCTCCTGACACATCCCACCGCCCTCTATCTCCTGACACATCCCTCCGCCCTCTATCTCCCTTAAAAACTTCCAACCCCCCTATCCCTGACACACCCCCCGGGCCCCTCTATCCCTAAACCCCCTCCGCCCTCTATCTCCTGACACATCCCACAACCCTCAATCTCCTGACACATCCCGCCCCTCTATCTCCAGACACATACCCCCCCCCCTATCTCCTGCAATCCCCCCCCCTATCCCCTGACCCACCCCACCCCCTCATCCCGCCCAAAATCCCACCCCCTCTATCTCCTGACACACCCCACCCCCTTTAAATCCCTTTACACATCCCACTCCCCTCTATCTCCTGACACATCCCGCCGCCCTCTATCTCCTGAACACCCCACCCCCTCTATCCCGGGACACATCCCCCCCCCTTTCTATCTCCTGCCCACATCCCACCCCCCTCAAACTCCCTACACATCCCACTCCCCTCTATCTCCTGACACATCCCTGCCCCAAACTCCTGACACCCCCCCCCCCCCCCAAACTATCTCCTGCAAAATCCCCCCCCCCTCTATTCCGGGCACATCCCTCCGCCCTCTATCTCCTGACACATCCCCCGCCCTCTATCTCCTGACACATCCCCCCTCTATCTCCTGACACATCCCTCCGCCCTCTATCTCCTGACACATCCCACTCTTTCTATCTCCTGCCCCACCCCACCACCCTCTTTTTCCTGACCATCCCGCCCCCCCCAAATCTCCTGACACACCCACCCCCCTTATCTCCTGAAACATCCCCCCCCTCTATCCCGACACACCCCACCCCCTCTATCTCCTACACATCCCGCCCCTCAATCTCCTGACACAACCCACCCCCTCTATCCCTGACCCATCCCACCCCTCTATTTTTCCTGACACATCCCCCCCCCCCTATCCCTAAACACACCCCACCCCCTCTATCACCTGACACACCCCCCAAGGGGGGGCCCCTATCTTCCTTTGACACACCCCCCCGCCCCTCTATCTCCGGGCACATCCCACCGCCCTCTACCCCTGCCCACATCCCGCCCCCCTCATCTCCTGACACATCACGCCGCCCTAAATCTCCTGACACATCCCACCCCCCCTATCTCCTAAAAACCTTTTCCCACCCCCTCAAACCCCTTCTGACACATCCCCCCGCCCTCTATCTCCTGACACATCCCGCCGCCCTCTATCTCCTGACACATCTCGCCGCCCTCTATCTCCTGACACATCCCAACCCCTCAAATCCCTAAAACATCCCACCGCCCCATCTCCTGACACTTTCCCCCGGCCCTCTATCCCCTTTACACATCCCCCCCCTCAATCCCCCTGACACATCCCCCCCCTTTTTCTCCTACACACCCCAACCCCCTTTCTATCCCTGAAAACATCCCACTCCCCTCAATCCCCTGAAAACATCCCCTCCCCTCATCTCCGACCCCTCCCCCCTCCCCTAACTCCTGACACATCCCCCCCCCCTCAAACTCCAAACCAAAACCCCCCCCTTTCCCTTTATCCCTGACACTCCCCCCCGCCCTCTATCTCCTGACACATCCCACCCCCCACAAACTCCTGACACAACCCCCCCCTCTACTACCTGAAACTTCCCCTCCCCTCTTTTCCCCCTGACACATCCCCCCCCCCTATCCCCTGACACATCCACCCCCTCAAATCCCCTGACACATCCCCCCGCCCTCTATCTCCTGACACATCCCCCTCCCTCTATCTCCTGCCCCACATCCCACCCCCTCTATTCCGGGACACACCCCCCCCTCATCTCCTGACAAAATCCCACACCCTCATCTCCTGACACCCCCCCGCCGCCCTTACTCCTGAACACCCCCCCCCTTCTCCTGACAAATCCCACCGCCCTCTATCTCCTGACCATCCCCCCCCTTCCCGACACATCCCCGCCCCTATCTCCTGCACACCCCCCCTTATCTCCGACACATCCCCGCCCTTATCTCCAACACATCCCAGCACCCTCTATCTCCTGACACATCCCACCACCCTCTATCTCCTAATCATCCCGCCGCCCTCTATCTTGACACACCCCCCAACCCTCTATCTCCGACACATCCCCCCCTTATTCCTGAACCCCCACCCCCTTATCTCCGACACTCCCGCCCCTCAAACCCCTGACACATCCCCCCCCTTCTCCTGACACATCCAGCCCCTCTTTCCCCTGACACTCCCCGCCCTCTATCTCCTGACAAATCCCTCCGCCCTCTACTCCTGACACACCCCCGGCCCCTCTTTTCCCCTGACCTTTTCCCACCCCCTCTTCTCGACACATCCCCCGCCCTCTATCCCCTGAAAAATCCACCCCTCTATCCCCTGACCTTTCCCCCGCCCCTATCTCCGAAATCCCTCCCCTCTTTCTCTGACACTCCCACCGCCCCTATCTCCGACAACCCCTCCCCTCTATTTCCTGAACCCCCCGCCCCTATCCCTGACACTTCCCCCCCCCTCTTTCCTGACAACCCCCACCCCTCTACCCCTGACCCACCCCCCCCTCTATCTCCTCACTCCCCCGCCCTCTATCTCCTGACAATCCCCCGCCCTCTAATCTCTGCACATCCCCCCCCCCTCTATTCCTGACAAATCCCCCCCTCTTCTCCTACACACCCCCCGCCTCTATCTCCTGACACATCCCAGCACCCTCTATCTCCTGACACACCCCACCCCTCTTTCCCTGACAATCCACCCCTTATTCTACACATCCCCCCTCTATTCCTGACACACCCCCGCCCTCTATCCCGACAAATCCCCCCCCCAAATCTCCTGACAATCCCCCGCCCCTATTCCTGACCATCCCCCCCCTCTTCCCCCTGAAACCCCCGCCCTCTTCCCTGAAATCCCCCGCCCCATCCCTGACACATCCCCCCCTTTTTTTTTTTCCTGAACATCCCCCCCCTCTACCCCTGACCATCCCCCCGCCCTCTATCTCCTGACTCATCCCGCCGCCCTCTATCTCCTGAAACATCCCGCCGCCCTATATCTCCTAACACATCCCCCCCCTCTATCCCCTCACATCCCCCCCTCTATCTCCGAACATCCCCCCTCATCTCTGACCATCCCCCCCCTCTATCCCCTGACACATCCCCCCCCTCTATCCCTGAACACCCCCGCCCCTCTATCTCCTGAAACATCCAAAACCCCCTATCTTGACACATCCCACCCCTCATCTCCTGACACCCCCCGCCCTCTTTTCCCTGACACATCCATGCCCTCTATTCCTGAACACCGGCCCTCTATCTCCTGACAATCCCCCCCTCTATCCCTAACCCCCCGCCCCCCTTCTCCTGACCATCCCCCCCTTTTCCTGACACATCCCCCCCTCATCCCTGACTTCCCCCCCCCTCTATCTCCGACAATCCCCCCCCTCTATCTCCTGACACACCCACCGCCCCTATCTCTACACATCCCACCCCCTTATTCCTGACACATCCCGCCCCCTTTCCCCTGAAAATTTCCCGCCGCCTCTATCCCTGACCCCCCAGCCCTTATCTCCTAAAAACCCCCCCGCCCTCACCCCTGACACATCCCCCCCCCTAACCCTGCCATCCGCCCCCCCTCTATTCCGACACATCCCCCCCGCCTCTATCTCCTGTCCCCTCCTCATCTCCTGCCCCTCCTCATCTCCTGCCACTCCCCCCCCCTTTTTCACCCCCGCCCTCCCTGAACATCCCCCAACCGTTTAATCTCCTGCCCAAATCCCCCCCCTTATCCCCGACACACCCCACCCCCTTATCTCCTACACATCCCACCCCTCTATCTCCAAACACTCCCGCCCCCCCTTATCTCCTGACACATCCGCCCCCCTCATCTCCGAACTCCCAGCCTTATCCCTGACCATCCCGCCCCCTTACCCCTAAACCATCCCACCCCCTCTACCCTGAACATCCCCCCCTCTATCCCTGACCATCCCACTCCCTTTAAATCCCTGACACATCCCCCCCCTTATCTCCTGAACATCCCCGCCCTTATCTCCTCACCACCCCCCCCCTATCTCCTGACAATCCCCCCCCCCTATCTCCTAACATCCCCCGCCCTTATCTCCTGAAATCCCGCCCCTCATCCCCTGACAAACCCCAACCCCGCCCCTCTATCTCCTGACACATCCCACTGCCCTCTATCTCCTGACACTCCACCCCCTCTATTCCTGAACATCCCGCTCCCTCTATCTCCTGACACTCCCCCCCCTCTACCCTACACATCCCACCCCCTCTATCCCCTGCACATCCCCCCCCTCTATCCCCTGACAAACCCCACGCCCCTTTCTCCTGACACACCCCGCCCCCCTCATCTCCTGCCCAAAATCCCGCCGCCCTCTATCTCCGGGCCACATCCCCCTCCCTATCCCCGGGGAAAATTTCCCCCCCCCCTCTTTTCCTCCCTTTAAAAATTGCTCTGATGGGGTTTTTTGTGTTTTTGTTTTTGTTTTTGACATTGATCAAGATGAGAGAAACAACTTGAAAAAAGAAAGGTTGAAAGGGTGGGGAAAATTTTTTTCCCCTGTCTAGGTGTTTTTGATACACATCAATAGGGGACTGTTCAAAAACAAAAAGAAAGTCTTTAGATTTTTCTAGAATTTGGGAAAACCCTTTTAGTGACTGACCCTGTTATATATTATTTTATCAGTGTGGTGTTGTATTTTTTTTGGTTTGGTTTAGTACTCATGAAACCCTGTTGGGGGCAGGGGTAGCCTGCGGCTCCTGAGGTTGCACAATGGAAATTTAATAATTATTCCAGTTTAAATCATTTCTGACCAGTTTTTTTTCCAGGATATTTTCTATTCCAAAAATGGGGCCCCCGGGATTTCCCCCCTGCCAAAAGATGGGAAAAATCTTCGGTGGAAAAGGGAAATGGGAACTGGTGTTTGCCCCCGGTTTCCCCCACACTGGAGACAAAATTTTCTGAGTGTTTATTTTAAACAATTATATTTTTATATATATTATAATTATTATGTTTTTGGTCTTTCAGAACGTGATCAATAAAATGAAGAAGGACGGTGAAATGCCCAAAAGGAAACTAAGCCCAACCCTTGGGTTTTTTGCCCCTAAATGTAATAGAGTCATACAAGTAGTAACCCTTTGGAAATCGTTAGGGTGTGTTCCTTTGCCCCTTGATTGGGCGTATGAGTCTGATAGCTGCTCTGGGTTCTGGTTGGTTGCTGTGGGGTTTGATTGGGTTTCTGTGGGGTGTGATTGGTTGTATGAGTGTGATGGTTGCTAGGCTTGATGGTTGCTTTGAGCTCTATTGGTTGTATGGGGTTTTGATTTGTTGCTGTGGGGTTGATTATTTCTATGAGCTTGATTGATTGCTTGGGTTTTGATTGGTTGCTGTGGGTTCTGATTGGTGTATGAGCTTGATTGGGTTTTTTGCGGGTCTGATAGGTTTTCTATGGGTCTGATTGATTGCTATGAGCTTGATTGGTTGCTGTGGGTCTGATTGTTGTTAGGGGTTTTGATTTGGTTGTATGGGTTCTTTTGGTTTCTGTGGGCTGTGATTGGTTGAAAAGAGTGTGATTGGTTGCTATGGGTTCTGTTTTGGGTTTCTTGGGTTTTGATGGTTGTATGGACTTGATTTGGTTTTATGATCTCTGATTGGTTGTATGGGTTTGATTGTTGCTGTGGGCTCTAAATTTGGTTGCTATGAGTTGATTGGTTGCTATGGGTTTCTATTGGTTTCGTGGGGTTTGATTGGTTGCTATGAGTTTATGGGTTGCTGCGGGCTCTGATAGGTTGCTATGGGCTCTGATTGATTGCTATGAGCTCTGATTGGTTGCTGTGGGCTCTGATTGCTTGCTTAGGGTTCTGATTGGTTGCTTTGGCTTGTGATTGGTTGCTGTGGGCTGTGATTGGTTGCTTTTCGGTTGTGATTGGTTGCAGTGAGCTCTGATTGGTTGCTGTGGGCTCTGGCTGGTTGCTATGGACTCTGGTTGCTATGGGCTCTGATTGGTTGCTGTGGGCTTTGATTGGTTGCTATGGGCAACAAAGAAAGTCTTGGACCTAGAAAGTTTTCATACGTGAGGTCCTAAGGTTTTCATTCTTGTACCTCTGCTCAGTGTCTTCTTTCATGAGGCCATACTAGTCTCGGGCATGTTGTTCTCAAATATGTGGACCTTCAGGGATCCATAATGCTTGTGCCTGAACGGAAACTCTATTATTATACTTAAAGGGGTGTTATCGTTTCATGAAATGGTCTTCAGAATAAAGGGACAGTGAAAACAAGCAACTTTGCAATTGGATGTCATTAGCAAAGCTGCCTTGTTCTCACAGTGTCCCTTATCTTGTGTTTTTATTTACACTGATATCCAGTGTGGGTCTAATCCCTCCTCCTTGCAATTCACTAGCTGAGAGCTCATTTACATTCTGTACAGCCCCTGGGTCTATTCAAGGAGCTGTGTCTCTGACTCAGAGTTAGGGGCCGTAGCATTTTCTGTCTCCACACCTAGCAGAAACAGACTGCAGCAGATTGTACAATGAGAAAACATGACAGTTTTGTCCCTGTGCCTAACTCTCCTGCATACACCCAGATCTGTACCGTTCTTAGAAAGCTGTAATACATCTCCAGCTGTGAGAGATCAGTGCTCAGATTAGATTGAATGCAGCCTGTGGTATGTATACAGCTCTTATAAAATAAGACTGCTTAGAGAGAGACACAGTGAATGTGGACTCAGAGGGGAGGGGGGGGGGGGAGGTCTCAGGCCAGCAGTGAAGGGGGGATGATGTCATCCAGCTGGGAGGGGAACAAACGCCCTGCATTCACAGAGCTGGGAAGCTAAGAGAAGTGTGAATCAGCCGAAGTAAGGGAAGCGATACATCCCCTTTAAAGGGGTTGTCTCACTACATTGATTCATGTTACCTCAGTCCTGTTTTCTTGATTTCATTTTGAATTTTGGGACGTGTTTATTGGTTTCTATTAGGCTGCAGTAGAAGCCAAGTCTGTAGCTATAGCAACCAGTGCTGGCAGCCTATCAGAATAGATCAAACAGGTCTGTAGCTATAGCGACCAGTGCTGGCAGCCTATCAGAAGAGATCAAACAGGTCTATAGCTATAGCGACCTGAGGAGCTGATGCAGCCCATACAAGAGGGAATATCTAGGAATAGGTAGGACACTGTTAATGGACATATATTACAAAGTGACTTGTTTTTGCGAGGCCTTTATCATAAAAGCAGCAATCCTTGTAGTGAGACAACCCCTTTAATTATGTGAAATATTGAACAAAATATGTCTTTGTGTCATCAAGTAGAGAGAAAACATAGAAAGTGAGAGTCCTCAGTGGTTAATCTGGGAGTGTCAGACTATTATTAGGCCGAGTGGACCAAAGAGAAAACTGCAGGATTTCAGGAATTTTTAAAAATATTGAAAGTGCTATGGAAAATTAAAAAAAAAAATCTTTAAAAATGAGAACACGAGTTAAACAAGAGGTCATTTTCTGATGACACATTCCCTTTAATTTCTCTCTGGGGCCCTATAGGAGAAGAGAAGTATTAGACTATGTCTACACAGCATAGAATTGCAGTCAGATTTTTAAGCGGATTCAGTACTTAGAATCAGACTGTAATCCTGTGCCCATAGACTGCAAAAGAAACATTTTCTAATGTAAGATTTCTAATCTGGCGGATTCCCATACAGTCATTGTACTGGGCCAGCAGGAAATCATAAAACCGACCGTGGTCGCCAAAAACCGTGGTACAGCGATGGTAAAAAGCCATGGGATGTAGACATAGCCTTACATTGTACTTATTAAAATTCATGGAATGTTACTGCAGTGCATGATGCCCCACAATGTAAACTCAGAATTTTTATTTTGAGAAAACACACAAACCCATTACTGCAAGTATATAACATTTTATCTCTTGCTGCTTTATGATTGACATGTACAGGTTTAGTAAAATTATCTGTTTCCGATTTTAGGGGGATTTGAGCTCCGACAAGGATATAAAGGTAAAATTCCTAATTTTACACTGTAAGTTTGATAAAATCTTGCACATTGATGAGGGGTCTCGTGCCTATTATGCGTGATTCCACTATACAAAGATTAATACTAATGCCATACAGTGACCATATAGTGATACCAGTTGTTCACAGGCATTCTGCATACTGCGGAAGTTATAACAGTAAATAGACATCCAGTGACTCACAGGTGACATCTTCTCTGACTGGATTGGTTCACTTTCTCTGTTCCTCAGCCTAGACCACCCTAATGGCTTTTCCCATTCACTCCTCATCTGTGTACAGATTTCTGCCCAGATATTGAAGCAACACTTTTACCAACCTATATTGTGTAATGGGGGATTCTTACATGTGCATCACCCCCTTACATCCTGCACTAATTTTTAGGGTGCCATATCTATCCAGACTGGAGAGGTGATTGTGTCTATGAGTTACATAGTACTGTTGAAAAAAAAATGTTCATCCAGTTCAAACAAGGATGGGGAGAAGATGTGGATGAAGGGAAGGGTTAAGTGTTCAAAATCAGAAGGAGAAAACTAACATTTCTGATGGTCGCAGCAATACACTGGACAATATACAAGTCATTGAGATACTGGAGTCCATGCATAGGTCACCAATGATGTGAACTGCAAACAAACAGGTAGTTTCTATTCATTTATGGTCGTGCCACAGTCCACTGACAAAGGGTTACCCGATTCCCTCGTATCTTCAGCACAAACAAGCGTCTAGTGGATACATCTTAGCAACAATTCTTTCATTTATTAAGTATCAAAATAACCAACTAAAACCGTTACAGTAGGTTACTTGCGTTTCCAAAATAGAGCGTATGGGGCCCGGGACAGTCCTGGTTAGTCCATCAGTTAAGGTATGTTTTCATGCCTCCTCGGCATAGCGTCTCCAGCGTCTCTTGCTTGGAGCTAGCAAGTAGACAGACGGGCATCTACCGCGCACGCGCGCGACGTTTCGGGAGAATCCCTCCCCCTTTCTCAAGCATGTACTGCGGACCTTCATATCCTGTTTTTATACACATGTGTAAGTAACCATCATTCAATTAAGAATACAAAAATTTTAAAAAACAAATTCCAAAAACATTTTAAAAACTAAAGGGTTTTGTTCATTCTGCCGGGGCTAATGTATTCAATCGATGAATCCATCTCGCCTCACTCTGCAATAGACGTCTCTCTAGTGTTAACCCTTCAGTGTTTTGTACTAATTCTAAAATACACCAACAAAGTTCTGTTACATTGTGTTTGCGTTCTAAAAAGTGTCTAGCTACGCTACTCTCTCCAAATTTCGTGCTGTTATCACTAATATTCTCTGCCTGATGTTTTTTAGCTAGTCTAATGCTTGACCGATGTTCATTTAATCAAATTTTAATACTTTTGTGAGGTTTGCCCCACGTAACCCTTTCCATATGGACACTTCAATAGATATATTACTCCCTTGGTATCACATGTACCGTTATCTCTGAAAAGAATTTTTTTACCATTTGTAGGATGCAACACAAATGGTTCTTTGATGATGGAATTGCAATTTTGGCAATTGAGACATGGATATGTCCCTTTTCGCTGTGGATTTAAGAAGGTCTGTTTTTAATTAGATTTTTTCTCTAGAGTACTAGATATTATCTGATTACCAATAGTCCTACCCTTTTTATACACAAAAATGGGTTTGTTAACAAACAATTTCCCATATTTAGTGTCGCTACTTAGGATATGCCAATTTTTTTCAATGACTTTCCTAATCATTCTGCTATGTACATCAAAGGTACTAGTAAACATACATCTATCCTTTCTCTCTCTTTTGATCTGTCTATTGACTAATGTACCACGGTTTTTTTTACCTATACCTTCAGCAATTCTTTCCATTTCCTTTCTGTTATACCCTCTTGCTACAAATTTATCTACCATCCTCTTACTCTGTTCTTCATATAGTTGCTCTGTAGAGCATATTCTTCTAGCTCGGGTGAATTGCCCAATAAGAATCCCTCGAAAGATCTGGGGGGCATGGTAACTCTGTTTATGTAGCATGTTGTTTCTTTCTGTTGGTTTCAAAAAAAGGTTAGTAACCAAGCCCTGTTCCCTTTTTTTAACTTCAACATCCAGGTAGTGGACGACGTTTTCGCTTATAGTGGCTGAAAATTGTATTAAATGATGCAAATTATTCAATGTATGCACAAAATCTTCAAGTTCGTTCTTTGTTCCTTTCCACACAACGAAGACGTCGTCCACATACCTGTACCAGGCCACAACTTGTTTATAACTCTCTAATGTGAAGATCTGTTGCTTCTCCAGTGATGCCATGAAAAGATTAGCATAGCTGGGAGCCACAGGGGCCCCAATCGGGGGTCCCCTGTAGTGGAGGTTTAGTATCCTCCCCAAAATTTGAAAAAGTTTTTAGTAAAAAACAATGTCAAGTAAGACATTAAAAATTTATTGGCTTTTTGGGCATTGGATAGTGAGGATCCTCACTGAGAGCTTCTCTTACGGCATTGGGGCCATCATCAGAGGAATGTTGGTATAAGAGACTTTAATGTTAATGTTACATTAGCCAACAATTTTGAATGTCCGTAATTCTGTCTATCAATTGGAGAAATTGGACAGTGTCTTTGAGAGAGTGTGCATCTCTACTCACTAATTTTTGCAAAAACGAATCTATATATGTAGATATAGGTTCCATAAGGGATCCAATCCCCGAGACGATAGGACGTCCAGGGGGATTGGATTATCGATTTGTGCACTTTTGGGTCTAGATATAGGACTGGTATTCTAGGATGGGTACATGTAAGCATGTTTTTGATTTTTTTGGCACTTTCCAATGTCTCATAAATAATTTGTGCATATTCAGTAGTTGGATCTCTAACCAGTTTCTTGTATACTGTTGAATCTGACAACTGGGTTGTTCCTTCCTGGATGTACTGAGATCTATTTTGCACCACAATTGTCCCACCCTTATCTGCTTTCTTAATAACTACAGAAGTGTCATCCCTCAACTGTTTAATCGCTTCTTTTTCCTGTATGGATAGATTCTGTTGTCTAGGTAATTTATATTTATCCCAAGCCTGGGTAACCTCTGACATCACTAACTGCTGAAAGACCTCAAGAGAGGAATTCTGGATCTCTGGATCAAACTGACTTTTCCTAAATACTTTCTTAGATATATGCATGCTTTTATTAGATTCCACCCCCTGAAAAAACATTTTCATACGAATAGCTCTACATAATTTATAGAACTCGACGTTAAAGTCAAATAGTGTGCTTTCTTTCATTGGAACATAATTCAGTCCTTTATTCATAACTGTCATCTGTGCTTCTGTAATTTTTTTTTAGGATATTCAGCCCCCAAACTTTTTCCCCTTTTTGAATAATTTTTTCTTTGTTTTTTTCCCGCTTTTTTTCCTTTTTGAAGATCCCGTCCAGAGCTGCCTCCAGAGTCCGTTTCGGTGTTGTGATTTTTCCTTTCTAAAAAATCCGCTGTTTGTGACTCTTTGCGTGTGATGGATCTTAACTGCATGCATTTGTTCTTTTGTGCGTCTTCAGATTCCGTGCTAGTATCATCTGTATCCGTTTTCTTCGATCTATCCTTTCTGGAATACCGCATTTTTGATCTTTCCTCGCCCGGTATATACTCGGTTATATAAATAATCTTTCGTGTCTCTTTCATTCAAAATTGTTGGCTATGTACATTAGACATTAAGTCTCTTTATACCAACATTCCTCTTGATGATGGCCTAAGTGCCGTAAGAGAAGCTCTCAGTGAGGATCCGTCACTATCCAATGCCCAAATGCCCAAATTAATTTTTTCATGTCTTTACTTGACATTGTTCTTACTAAAAACTTTTTCAAATTTGGGGAGGATATCTACCTCCAGCTACAGGGGACCTCGATGGGGTCCCCTGTGGCTCCCAGCTATGCTAATCTTTTCATGGCATCACTGGAGAAGCAACGTCTTCACCATTAGAGAGTTAAAAAACAAGTTGTGGCCTGGTTTACAGGTATGTGGACGACGTCTTCGTTGTGTGGAAAGGACAAAGAACAAAACTGAAGATTTTGTTCATACATTTAATAATTTGCATCATTTAATACAATTTTCAGCCACTATAAGCGAAGACGTCGTCCACTACCTGGATGTTGAAGTTAAAAAAAGGGAACAGGGCTTGGTTACTAACCTTTTTTTGAAACCAACAGAAAGAAACAACATGCTACATAAACAGAGTTACCATGCCCCCCAGATCTTTCGAGGGATTCTTATTGGGCAATTCACCCGAGCTAGAAGAATATGCTCTACAGAGCAACTATATGAAGAACAGAGTAAGAGGATGGTAGATAAATTTGTAGCAAGAGGGTATAACAGAAAGGAAATGGAAAGAATTGCTGAAGATATAGGTAAAAAAGACCGTGGTACATTAGTCAATAGACAGATCAAAAGAGAGAGAAAGGATAGATGTATGTATACTAGTACCTTTGATGTACATAGCAGAATGATTAGGAAAGTCATTGAAAAAAATTGGCATATCGTAAGTTGGGGGACACTAAAAAATGGGAAATTTGTTTGTTATACAAAACCCCTTTTTTTTGTATAAAAGGGTTAGGGGCTATTGGTAATCAGATAGTATCTAGTACTCTAGAGAAAAAATCAAATAAAAAACAGACCTTCTTAAATCCACAGCGAAAAGGGACATTCCCGTGTCTAAACCGCCAAAAATTGCAATTTTCCCTCATCAAAGGACCATTTGTGTTGCATCCTAATAATGGTAAAAAAATTTTTTTCAGAGATACAGGTACATGCGATACCAAGGGAGTAATATATCTATTGAAGTGTCCATGTGGAAAGGGTTACGTGAGGCAAACCTCACGAAGTATTAAAATTCGATTAAATGAACATCGGTCAAGAATTAGACTAGCTAAAAAACATCAGGCAGAGAATATTAGTGATAACAGCACGAAATTTGGAGAGAGTAGCGTAGCTAGACACTTTTTAGAACGCAAACACAATGTCACAGAACTTCGTTGGTGTATTTTAGAATTAGTACAAAACACTGAGGGGTGAACACTAGAGAGACGTCTATTGCAGAGTGAGGCGAGATGGATTCATCGATTGAATACATTAGCCCCAGCAGGAATGAACGAAAACCTTAGTTTTAAAATGTTTTTGTAATTGTTTTTTTAAAATTTTTGTATTCTTAATTGAATGATGGTTACTTACATATGTGTATAAAAACAGGATATGATGGTCCGCAGTACGTGCTTAAGAAAGGGGGAGGGATTCTCCCGAAACGTCGCGCGCGTGCGCGGTAGATGCCCGCCTGTCTACTTGCTAGCTCCAAGCAAGAGACGCTGGAGACGCTATGCCGAGGGAGGCATTGAAATTCATCCCTTTACTGATGGACTTACCGGACTGTCGGCCACATACGCTCTATTTTGGAAACGCAAGTAACCTAACTGTGGGTTTTAGTTGGTTTTTTGTTTTACTTATAAATGAAGATTGTTGCTAAGATATATCCACTAGACGCTTGTTTGCACCAATGATGTGAAGCCACAAATGGTCCCTTTAAATAGGACCTGTGGCCGTTCCTGATAGGTCTGTTTTAGTAAATACCAGTAAAGGAGCTTCTCTATTTTGTGTGGTTTTCCTCTCATTCCTCCTAGAAATTCTTTACCATGGTGTCAAATAGGTGTTACCAATTGGAAGTGTGTTTGCAGTCAGTGTTGACAGAGTCACTGTGTGCAGGGACACGCCCCTTTTTGAAAACTGGGGTGGTCACACCCATCTGACGGATTCAGTAATACATTTCCTGGAGGAATAGCAGAGGAACAGCACAACACACAGTTATAAGAGAAGATGCTCCAGAATTATTATTTCACAAGGATTTACTACAACAGACCTGTCAGGAGAGGTCACAGGTTCTCTTTTAATAACATGGCTCTTTTTTCCTCCACACCTTACAAAACCCATAACTTTTTTACTTTTTCATCTACACAGACATATGAGGGCTATTATTTTGCGGGACAAGATGTACTTTCTAATGCCATGTCCTCACGGCACGGTTTTTCAGCCGGTTCTCGGTTTTGAAAACCGGCTGCAGACCGGCTGAAAAACCTTCTACACGGACCTCAAGGGAAAAAATCCGTGCAGCGGTCCCCACTGAAAGGTTTTTCCCACCCGGCGGATTTTAAGACCTCCGTCGGTCCGAAAAACATAAAACATGTTTATTCTTCTGCACGGTTTTCAGACGGAATATGAACAAGCCTATGAGAAAGGGTAGGGCAAATCGCGGAGAAAAGCTGTCCCCTGCGGCCGTGTGCACGGCACGAAAACAGGACAAGTACCGGTCGGATAAACCAACCGGTATTTGTCCTGTGCTGTGTGAACGTACGTTTTAGTACTGTAAAAAAAAAAATGCACGCTATTTCTTAAATTTGGGCCGCAGCACCCCTTTCTGCGACCAACAACTTTTTTGTTTTTCCACCTACGGACCTGAGTAAGGGCTCATTTTTTGCGGGCTGAAGAGTAGTTTTTATCAGCATAGATGCGACTCTGCCTACTTTTTACTGCTAGTAAATGTGTCTAATGACTTCTGTGTAGTGTATCCATAGATAGATAGATAGATAGATAGATAGATAGATAGATAGATAGATAGATAGATAGATAGATATCATAGAACGGGAAGATTATAATAAAAGGTAATAATTGTGAGTCCTGCAAAGATGGCGTAGTGCAGCAATGTATGGAACTGCGGGAAAACTCAGCGCATGTAATAGCTTATTCAGCCCTTACTGGAATACAAGCTTGACTGATCATTGAACTCATTTACTAATATTATAATGTACTTTCAGGACTTGGCTACAAAATTGAAGTTATTGCCACTGACGGAAAAAAATTTGAAGATGTTTAACAATGCCTCTGAAAACCGAATCCCCTCTAGTGACAGACAATTTGCATGTAAAGACTGTGACCGGATGTGGTGGAGACGAGTTCCTCAGAGGAAGGAGGTGAGTGTTACCATATCCTTAAAAGGGTTGTCTCAGCATGCAGTTTCACAGAGCCACAGCCAGCTTCAAGCTACACTTCCTTATGGGTGTATCAGCTCTACTGTTCCTAGCTGATCCTTTTACAGTGATATGAGTGATGGAGGTTTCTAAACAGTAGTGCACAAGGCTTCAGAGCTCTAAGGGCATGTTCACACGGCTTATTTGGACGAGGTTTTCGGAGTGTTTCCAAAACCTCGCCCAAAACGCCCACAGTTTATTTAATTGATTCCTGTTTAAAACCTCGTTATAGTTCACACACGAGGTTTTTACACGCTTTTTTGGAAGCACTGAAAAAGAAGTGTCGTGTCAATTCTTGAAGCGCAATTTAGGCGCGGTTTTGGGCGCGATTTTTGTCCTAGCTTAATTTGTATGGGTGAAAACCTCGTCGAAAACCTCATCCAAAACCTGATCCAAAACCTCACCGAGAAACGCCTCTAAAATCTCTTCTGAAGAAACATGTTTCAGGCGAGGTTTTGTGAGTGGAAACACTCCAAAAACCTCATCCAAAACCGTGTCCAAATAAGCTGTGTGAACATGGCCTAAGGCTTAAAACTTGTCATTAACTTAGGTAAACAAAACTCTGTGCTAGAGAGAAGACTGAGCAGGGAGTGACCCACCATGGTTGGACTGGCTAGTTGACTAACAGCAGCTTAGAGAATGAGAGATAAGAGAAAGCAGGGAGAGGTGGTCGGTAACCAAGATAAACATGTGTACACTAGCATTAGAAACAATCTTCTTTATTCTCTCAATAAAGCAAAATCAAAACAGCAATGTATTTGCTAATGTTCTTCATTTACCTTTTCCCTATATATTAAAAGCTAATGATTGTGGTATAAAAACCTCGTTTAAGTGAGAGAAGGTCCATCAAGAATATTTTCATAGTTTGAATCAGATCATGCTGGTACTTCCTGCTGGTAGAGAGGGAGAGAGAGCTACTTCATCCTCACTTCAAATTTTTAATTATACGCATGTAACACACAACTTTGAATAAATTGCCTTAATTTTTATGGCTGAAGTGCCACATTCAGTAACCTGCTTCATCCAAAAGATTTACTTTGAGGATACTTAGGACTTTTCTTTCAGCATCAATCCACTTTGTCATTAGCTGACCTTGATGCCCGGGGAACGGCTGCACAGTCAGCCCTGGAGTCCTAGAGTAGCCCCAGGGCGGTCTGTGTAACAAGCCAGTGATCAGGGCAGACTGTGTGCTGTTCTGATCACTGCCTGTGTCAAAAATGACAAGATTATAATGTGTTAGTATAATGAATATAATTATAATGTATTAGCATATATGAATATGCTAATACATTACCAAGTGTAAAAAAAAAAAAAAAAAAGTAAAACAGTTCTCAGTTCATGGAATTTTAAAAAAAGTAAAAAAACATAAAAAGTGTAAAAAAAAATAATAAATAAGTAATAAAATAAAAATAAATATTTAATAAAAAAATAATTGTGCATGTATTACACACACAAAAAAAAAAACCTACACATATTACCGTATTTTTCGGACTATAAGGCGCACCGGATTATAAGGCGCATTATCAATGAGCGCCTGTTAAGTCTTCTTGGTTCATATATAAAAGGGGACCGGATTATAAAAGGGAAGGGCACATTAAATGAAACAAAGCTCAGACCGCAAGCCAAGCTTCATTCAACACTTTCACAATAACTCTCAACTTGTAAAGTTGTAACAAAAGTCAATACATGTAATTTTTCCCCGTGCCCGTATCGCGAAATACGTGCCACACCTAGTGAAGCTGATTTGCAACTGATTTCGGAACGTATTTACGATCGGAAATCAGTTAGAAATCAGTTACAAATAAGTGTCACTAAATTAGCTGTAAATACGAATGAAGAACTGATTCATATATAAGGCGCATCGGACTATAAGGCGCACTTTCGATTTCTGAGAAAATCATAGGCTTTTATGTGCGCCTTATAGTCTGTAAAATACGGTAGGTATCCACACGACCGTATTAACCTGTGGAATTAATCTAACAAGTTATTAATGTGAAATGTGAATGGTGTAAAAAAAAAAATGGAATTTTTTTTTTAAAGAAAATGGAAAAAAATTCTGCAATTGTTTATAAGTGAATTTAAACTATTCCCCCATAAAGTGCAACTTGTCTCGAATAAAACGAGGCCTCATACAGCTGCGTCATTGAAAAAATAAAAAAGTTACAACTGTTGAAACGTGAAGGGGCAAAAACTAAAAAAAATGTTCTGGTCATTAACTACTTTTCAGGCCCGGGGCTTAAGGGGTTAATCAGAATCTGACAGGTATTTTATCTATGCCGTCTGGCCATACAATAGATCTTGGAGACATCGGTAGGTGGACAGATTAAACTCTGAGCCGGGTCCCAGGTAAGGAACTTGAAGGAAAGTAATCCTTAACCCCTTAAACCGAACGCTTGAAAAGTAGTTAATGACCAGAACATTTTTTTAGTTTTTGCCTCCTTGCGTTTCAACAGTTGTAACTATTTTATTTTTTCAATGACGCAGTTTAGGAGGCCTCTTTTTATTCGAGACGAGTTGTACTTTATGGGGGATTAGTTTAAGTTCATTTATAAATAATTGCAGAATTAATTTTTTTTTTTTTTACTTTTTTTTGTTTTTTAACATTTTTTTTTTACTCCATTCACATTTCACACTTAATAACATGTTAGATTAATTCTACAGGTTATTACAGTCGTGTGGATACCTAATATGTGTAGGTTTTTTTTTGTGTGTAATGTATGCACAATTATTTTTTATTAAATATTTATTTTTTTTTATTTTTTTTATTATTTTTTTTTTTTTACACTTTTTTTGTTTTTTACTTTTTTTTTTTTTTTTTTTTTTAAATCCCATGAAGGGAAAACTGTTTTACATTTTTTTTTTTTTGCACTTAGTGATGTATTAGCATATTCATATATGCTAATACATTATCATCTGTGTCAGTCTGACACGGGCAGCACCAGTCTGCCCTGATCACTGGCTTGTTACACAGACAGCCCTGGGGCTACTCTAGGTCCCCAGGGCTGACTGTGCAGCCGTTCCCCGAGCTCTGTCACTGGTTGTTCCGATCACCCGACAGAGCAGAGAAACCCTTTGATTGCGCTGCGGTAACGCACCGCCGCAATCAAAGGGTTAAAGCACTGGGTTGTGGAGGTTTCCTCCGCTCCCCGGTGCTCGCAGGAGATGCCCTGGGATCAGGGCTGTGTAGTACAGCCCCGATCCTAGCGATGCTGCGGCGCCTGCAGTGCCTGCAGTGACGCCAAAAGACGTCGCTGCAGACGAACGACACGCACCAGCCGACGCCAAAAGATGGTGCGCGGTCGTTAAGGGGTTAAATGTTCTGGGTGTGATAGTTCTGTTATAGGGCAGATTACGCCGTATGACGGTATTGTTCCTTTGTTTGTTTGGTTAGGTGTCCAAATGTCGCGGCTGTAAGAAGAAATTTGACCCTGTTCCATATGACTAGATGTGGGGGATTGCGGAGTTCCACTGCCATAGCTGTGATCGTATGTTCAAGTAAGGCAATGAGGAACCTCGATATTAACAGTATGACATCTGCGCTTTCTATCTTGGGGAGTGTCCATCGTTCCTGCACAAAGTTAGTGCACTTGTCCGCAGGGAGGTCTGCAAAACGAATTCTGTGGATTTGTCTGTGGACAGGTCAGCCAAAAATAACAAAGAAAAAACCACTAAACTCCTTAACCCCAACATCCTCATGGCAAAGCGTCTCCAGTTCCTTAGTCTTCTCGTACAACCGACCTCTACCGATGATGTCAGGCACCACCACGTCATCTCTTCTGCCCTATAATTGGCTTGGTACTAGAGACTTGACAATATCTGGCTGGCTGTGCACAGAAGACTGGGGGACCAAAGTAACGTTGCAATAGGTGTGCCTGAAAGGTGAGTATAGTAGGGTTTTTTAAATTTTTATTTAAAGGTGTTGTCTCACTACAAGGATTGCTGCTTTTTACGTTAAAGATCTTGCAAAAACAAGTCACTTTGCAGTATATGTCCATTGTCAGTGTCCTACCTATTTCTAGATATTCCCTCTTGTATGGACTGCATCAGCTCCTCAGGTCGCTATAGCTACAGACCTGTTCAATCTGTCATGATAGGCTGCCAGCACTGGTTGCTATAGCTACAGACCTGGCTTCTACTGCAGCTTAGTAGAAGCCAGTAAACACGCCCCTGAATTCAAAATGAAACGAGAATGGGACTGAGGTAAGATGAATTGATGTAGTGAGAAAACCCTTATAATATGAACCTTCAATGGTCATGGTCATCATGTGACTGTTCTGTCCTCCCTATGTGTGCAGAGCATAACTTCACAGGCGGCTTAACTTTTTCCCAGCAATTAATCGACAAGGAGCGATGTCCATATTTGAACTTGTATTGTCAAGAATAGAGTAAAACTGAGGAACAAATACAGAATACACTTACTGTAGAATAACAGCATGTAAACAGAAATATTCCGCAAGACAGTGCAGACATGAGCATGTGCATGAGATACAATGACAATACAGAAATGAGGATTGTGCAGTCATATACATGTAAAAGGAACTGTCCTATCTACAGCATGCATAGGTCTATTAATTATAAACAACAGCTGTGGATATAGATTACAGCAATATGCATCACTGTACAATCTGCAGCCCTGAATGGTAGTTTGGACATACCAGCGATGATACTGTAGGCTTGGCTGGGAGAGGATGGTGAACATATCTTCACTTTGTATGTGTCTTGGAGAAAATAGCTGCTGAGGAGAAGACTATGATGTCAGCAGATCAGGTGGCATTGTTATTGTAGCTTTAATGGGACATATTTAGGTGTGTATGTTAACTAACAGTAAACACAAACAGCCACTAGATAGAGCTGTTGCAACTGAAACACAAAAATACATTATACGAATACAAGAAATATTACAGGAAGGTGTAACTTATGGGGGTTGTCACACTACAAGGATTGCTTTTTATGTTAAAGATCTTGCAAAAACACGCCATTTTCCAATATGTGTCCATTAACAGTGTCCTACCTATTCCTAGATATCCCCTCTTTAATGGGCTGCATCAGCTCCTCAGGTCGCTATAGCTACAGACCTGCTTGATCTCTCCTGATAGGCTGCCAGCACTGGTTGCTATAGCTACAGACCTGGCTTCTACTGCAGCATAGTAGAAGCCAGTAAACACGCCCCTGAATTTAAAATGAAACCAAGAAAACAGGACTGATGTGAGATGAATCAATGTAGTGAGACAACCCCTTTAAGTGACTCATTATATAAAGGCCGTGGATGTGGTAAAACAAGTAAAACCTTAGTAATTAGAAGAAATGGGGTCTAAACGATTCTGGCCCTGGACTGTTCGCTGTAACTAGATGAATTGGTGGAAGGATGCTTTTTATCATTAAAGGGCAATTCTCATGTAAGGTATTTATCCCATATACACAAGATATACCTGTCACAGGGTGAGATGGTAGAGTCACAACAAGAGATGAATCTAACCATGCCAAGGAGCGGAGTCCAAGGAGCCCCCTGGAATTCACCATAAGGCAGGATGGACTTGGCTGTGGGTAACTTCCAGGTTGCAACCCCTGACGTGGTTGCTCCCGTTGACAACTGTTGTGCCAGCAAAGTATATGGGGAGAAGGCAGAAGCGTTGTTGAGTTACAGGCAGAGACATTACTGGGTCACTAGCAGAAAGGTCAGGGCAGACGGCAGGCAGAGAATAGTCTGTAAACAGAGCCAAGGTTTAAAGGGGTTTTGCCACAATGTAATCTTGACATGGGTTCCTCCAAAATGGGTATTTAATCACTTTTCTAAATATATGTGATTAAAAAAAGTGAAGCCTCTGAGAGCTGCAGCCTTGCTTAGATGACTTAGTTTCCTGACTGTTTACATTAGCTACGACCAGGAGCTGATCTGTCCACGCTTGCGTTGTTTGTAGTTCTTAGCTGATGGCAGGACACATGAAGGGAGAGGGAGAACAAAGCCTGTGTCTGCTGTATAGAGAACCTGCTGGTCGTAATGTAATTATCTGAGTAAACATGCAGACTCTCCCTGCTCAGCCCTCCTCCCTCCCCCCCTGCAGCATTTCCTGAATGCTGCCTGCTTGTATCTTATCTTCTCTCCTGAGCAGATAAGAGGGAGAAAACAACACCTGTAGAGCTTGTGCACAATACAGTTATCCTCTGTGCTTTGCTCAACTACAGAGACTGAATATTGTCCTCGGGAGTGTGCATGGGAGGCCTTTTTTCAAGGCTCAAGAGGACAGTTCAGCCTGTTAGGTGAGGAAATCACTTCTTGAAGGGCTAGACCACTTATTCTAAACCTAGGCAACCACTTAGACTATTTTCCCCAAATAAACCACTTCTTCAGAAGCCAGTTTGTCTTTCTTGTTAGCATTACTATCATTGTTCTTAAGGTAGAAGTCTAATGCTGCTCTTCAGATTTGGGATGGGTTCATTCTGCCTGACATGAACTTTGAGGCACCAGTCAGGAGCCTTCAAGAAAATTGGAAAATCAATCAAAATCCAGCCAGTCAGACAGGAACAAGGAAGTACTGGGTGCCCTTCATTGTTCCTGCTTCAATGGCAGACTTTCAATTGTTTTATGACTTTCCTACAGGTTGGCAAATGGTTGCTTAGGGTCGGGACAAATTGTTCCAAAGTCGATCCAAAGTGATACACTAGTACAGTCCTACCCAATACTAGAAAAATCTATTCAGTAAAGTAGTAATTGAGTGCAGTGTCGGACTGGGGTTCCTAGGACCTATAGGTGGGGTTGACTCTAGAGGCCCACCAGTTGGAATGTATTTTAGGCTATGTTCACACAGCTTATTTTGGGATGTATTTCAGCCCGTACTGAGCGAATTACGGGCTGAAATCCGTCCCAGTCATTACGGTAATCCACAGTTCTCATAGAGAACTATGGATTACATCTCCTCTCCCTGCTCGCACAATACGCCGAGCGGGGAGAGAAGTGACATGTCAATTATTCACGGAGTAATACGTCCCGCAATTACTGCAGTGTGAACATAGCCTTAGGGGCCCACCCTACAGTTACTGTAAATGAATGTACATGCCTCCCATACTCTGCCTCTTGCTTTTTTCCTCTCTTTCTCTGCTTTTCTGCCTCTTCCAAGGATGTATATGCAGTTAAAAAGCAACTCCAGGTCTGCCATGCTCAGGGGCCCAATGGGGGTTTCTCCTATTCCTCTGTGGTCAGTCCAAGCCTGGTTGAGTGTATATAACAGAGGGGCTATCCATGAAATCCAGTCATATGCTTTTTTACATAATGATATCTTGTGAAGTTTACAGATAGAATTTGATTACTTGGTGGAAGACATTTTTTTTTGTTGAGTGTTTAGGTTTTTGGGCACAATCCCTAATATTTTTTTTTCATTTGCAGGGGATTTGCACAAATGGGGCTATCATGCCCATGTTACATGTGTGGCACTCCAGTCTTACCTACTCGAATCCTTCCTCCCCGTCGGAATAGTGGCCCACGAACCCGAAACCCTCACAGCTGCTTCGGAGAAAATTGTTACAACCGAAGAGGTAAAAAAAAACAAAAAACGGGTCACTGTTATAAAGTTACATACCTTAAAGGGGTTGTCTCACTACAAAGATTAGCTTTCAACATGTAGGGAACAATAAATGAAGATATTTTCCAAATATACTGCTTTGTTTATTTTTCATTTGTTAAGGAGATAAAAGTGATTTTATCAGCTCTGAGTGCTCTCAGGTTCCTCTGAAAATCAATCCAATTGGGGTCAGTATAGGTGTCTGTAATTCAAACAGAATCCCAGTACATAGTACAGCAAGGTTTCAACTCACCTCAAGTTTGATAATTGACAGAAGACTCAATGTGGTGAGTTGAAACGATGCTGTACTATGTACTGGGATTCTGTTTGAATTAAAGAACCCCAATTGGATTGATTTGTGGAGTTCTACAGGTGAAGGTTGGGCTGCTTTCACATGGCGATCTGCTACATTGAAAGGTGTATGATGTGAAGTCTAAAAAGGACTACAGTGCTGTCCAAAACGCATATATATTACAAAGATCAGGCTTCTCTAGGCCTTCCATCTGCTCTGCCCTGCTCTCCCCTGCTGTTTGTCTTATCTGATAGCAGGGATGAAGTCATCACACAGGTCTGCACATAGAGCTGCCTATTTGAAAGCTTGAGTGTTATCTGATCTTACAAACAAAGGAGACTAATTAATTTTATTTACATGGAGCTCTAAAGCTTCTCTGAACTTTAGATAAACATCTCCTGTTCTCAAGTCAGAGTAATTAGCATATCTTTGAATACTGAGCTGATATGCTAATCACCCACAGCTTGACCAGGAAGAGACAGGATGCATGAATGAAAGCTGTTTTTGGCTCTGTAAACATCATGGTGAGACAACCCCTCTCAGTAATAACACTGACAAGTGGAGGTTCATTTAACCCCTAAAATTACCTCATTTACATGGTAAGAAAGCAAAATTTAAAAAACTTTTTTTGCAGACAGTGTCAGTGTTACATCCTGTTTTCAGCTTTTGTAGCCAAGGACATAAGTGTTACCTCCAGATGTGATCCAAATAAGTGATGTGACTCAAAAATTATGGCCACAGCTGTGGTTTTGGTGTCATTTTAAAGCCAAGACTATATATACTATATATTCTATATGTGCATGTACTATATATTCTCTATGCGCATGTACCATTAAAATAACATAAGACAGTAATGATAAAGATTTGATCCTTTCAGAAATGTTTGAACATTGACCTCTTTCTGTCTGCACACAGAGCCCTACATTCCCGGCCTCCAGTGCGTCTATCCCAGGAGCAGGGCCAAACATAACTGTCCCAAAGTCCTGTATCCCAGCATGGTACACGTGAGCACAGGGTCCACCGTGGCTACATGCCTCAGCCAGGGCAGCCTGACCCAGTGCGATCTCGATGATCTGATTCTGGAAGACATACGGGAGTCTGACGAAGACGAGAGTGACAGCAACGACAGCTAGAACCACTATGCAACGGCCAACCTTCCATCATGGATCTTCATCATTCTCATAGCGCCCATTTCCGGGGCCAAGCAGCTAGCTTCTAGCTGATTGTGTGTGATGTTACCTAAGAGCACGTACAATAATATTTTCCTATGAATAACAATTTCCTAATATAGCCTTATTATCAGAACCAATCCTTTTACAAGCAGGCTTTTGCTAAGAGTAGAGCAGGGAAACCATGGATTAATTAAAGTGGTTTCCAACTGCTGGCGTATCACTAGGGTTGATCGAGGTCTAACTGAGTTAAAGGGCCACAGACTTCTATGACCCGCAAGACTATGAGCAACTTTCTCTTGCGATCATTTAGGCTATGTTCACACAGCTTATTTTCAGGGCGTAATTACGCCCCGCAATTATGCCGTGGGGGCGGGGGGCCGGCACTTCGCCGGCCCGTAGACTTTCATTACCAGCAGCGTGTATACGCCGCTGGTAAGTCACATGTCACTTATCTCCCCCCTCGGCGGATTCGCCGAGCAGGGAGAGGAGACGTAATCCATAGTTCTCTCTGAGAACTGTGGATTACCGTAATAACTGGGACGTCTTCCAGCCGTAATTTGCGCACTCCGGCGCGTAATTACGGACTGAAATACGTCCCATTTTAAGCCGTGTGAACATGGCCTTAGGGAAGTTACAGTTAGACCTCCACCAATCACTACAGGTATGGCCTAATAACCCTTGTAAATTTCCTGTATCAACTCGCCTGCAGAACTATTTTACAATGGCACCCTATGCTGAATACAGGCTACCATAAACAGCACCCTGCATTGTGCTGATGGCCTTAAAGGGGTTATCCTAAGGTAGACTATCTGATTTTGAGAATGGGGCTGTGTTCTGCTCATAGACTTAAAGGGGTTATCCTAAGGTAAACTATCTGATCTTGAGAATGGGGGTCCCATGTGCCCAGTTTGAATGGAGTGGCCATATAGCATGCACCCTGCTGCGCTCTTCAGTCTCTGTTGGACTGAGGGAGATAGACGAACACTGTACTTCGCTACTTCTGTCAGTCCCATAGAGATTGAATGAAGCGGTAGCGCACTTTGTGATCTTTCTCAGACCTAAAGAATCTGAATGGAGCGACAGCACAACCAGCGATCTCTGTCTGTTCCATAAATCTTGAATGAAGTTGCAGCCCATAAGCTTAGAGGAGTGTTTCAAGACTTTAAAAAAAAAAAAAACTCCCCCCACTGTGCTAAAATAGAAAATTAACCCATACTTACCTCTTCCATCACCACTGTTCCAGCAACGCCAGAGCACAAGCGTCGTCGACCCCTTCCTCCCCAGTCCGTACCTGATGATGTTATGTTCATGGATTACATTATAGATCGGCAATCACATACCTGCTTGTATAGAGGTCCATGATTGGATGCAGAATCATATAATCCATGAACATGCTGTCATCGGCAAGGGACCAGGGGAATATTGGAGCTCTGGAACAGTGGTGATAGGAGAGATAAGTATAGTGGTAGGGAGGTTTTTAAAAGTCTTGGACAACCCCCTTTAATCCTTACTCCATTTTGGCAGGGGACATCGGACCCCTTTTCTTGTGATCGGTAGGTATCCCAGCAATGGGCCTCCACCAGCAATCAGACACTTATCCCCAATTCTGTGGCTAGGAGATAAGTGGCAACCTTAGGTCAACTCTTTTAAGGGGGTTTTGCCATCATAAACATTGATAAAGTTTGGATAGAATAGGCCATAAACGCCTAATAGATGTGGGCCCAACCTCTGGGATCTGCACCAATCTCAAAAACGGGCTCTGAAGCTCCCAATTCAGAACGGAGAAGTGGCCGCTCTTGCGTGGTTACTTCAGATGAATTTTAATGGGAGTTTCGAGTACTGGCGAGTGTCACTCCACAGCTGCATATAACAGAAAAAATTGAACCGCTCACCGTCCTTGTGCAGGGCAATACAGCAAAACTTACCGAAGACCAAACAAAGCCCACACTGATCTTCTTGAATAAAAAAATTAGAAGACTTTATTCCAGGCGAGTATAGAATCAAAATACGAAAACATATACTAAAAACAAAAGCAGTCACATAGCAAGGGATGCGGAGGAGAAAAACAACCTAGCCTACGCGTTTCAGACAGATGTTCTTACTCATGGCTGTACTTCACATCTGTACTTGAAACTGCCTTTGAAATTAATGGAAAGTAATCGCGCCACTTCTCCCTTCTGAACCAGGAGTTTTGGGGCACATTCTCAAAAGTGTCATCAAAAATGACTTATTGTTTAACTCACATTTTTATGTTCAACACATTTTTTAAGAATTTTTGGTTATGTATTTTTTTTTATTTTCCAGAGCACTTTCAATATTTTTAAATAATTCTTAAGTCCTGCAGTTTTCACTTTGGCCACTAGGCCTAATAATAGTCAGACACTTCCTGTTCGGAACAGAAAGATTCTCAGTTGTCTGCTCATTATCAGCACAAAGAGGGTCAAACTGAAAGGAGACACCAGTGTGAATAGATAACACAGGATCCACCAGTCACAAGAGGAGATAGTCACAGTTCACCCTTTCACTTCCCAGGTCACAGAGCATGACTAGAAAACTCTCCTATAGAAATGAATGGGACTGACTGAGTCAGTCTTAAGTCTCCTATGTGCATGAAGCTACTGTAAAGCATCTCTCTGACTGCTGTTAAAGCAGTGCAAACGGCCTAGTGGCCAAAGTGAAAACTGCAAGAATTATTAAAAAAATATTGAAAGTGATATGAAAAATTTAAGAAAAACAACCAAAATTCCTAAAAAAATGTGTTTAACATAAAAACTGGACTTAAACAATGACTCATTTTTTGATGACTCATTCCCTTTAAGACAGAGGTGGGGACAGCACTTAGTATACATTTATGGCATATTCTATCAATACGCCATAAATATCTGAGACGGAATACCCCTTTAAATTGGAAGGAATATTAATTCTACAGTTCCGTCTACTAAAGGGCTACATAGATCTATGGAATTGTTATTTATGCAGTTTCTTGATACATTAGTGAAGGCTCGCACTTCATTGTCTTCTATCAGTGCCTTATCTTGTTGGCTCAGGGCTGTGTGGATGAGTGATTTTCTGTATCCGTTCCTACTGTTAAATTTACAGCCTCCATTCCTACTTCATGACATCTCTTATTTACACATTTACTTTGTGTGTGTTGTCATTTCGCTTCCAGAAACTCAATGTTCTGCTGTTTTGCAAATACTTTTGTTAATAGAAAATAAGAATATAAGTTTTGCAGCAAATGTATCAAGAGTGTGTTTTACTGTCACCCCGTGAGATTGCATAACTGGTGCCCCTCGCACTGACAACACTCGGAATCACATGAAATGTTCTCATTACATTGTTATGTACGTTTAGCACACGGTATTTAGTATCCTTATTAGAGTGCTGCAGATAGGAGGTCATATTAAGGTAATGTTCACAAGTCGGACATTTCCTTCTTGAAAAATTAGCATCAGAAATCCTAAGCCAACCCACGTCACTCCTGCTAAAGTATATGAAAGATAGAAAGGAGAAAAGGTGGCGCTCTCCTAGTGCAGTAAAACAAATGAGATTGTGCTCCCTGAAATAGAAGTTCATTAACCTTTGATGGTTGTGCCATAATAGGAGGCACAACACTCAAATGCGTTTGGTTCACTGTGAAGCCTATTCAGCAGCCAGCAGCAAACTCCAAGCCAACAGTAGAGGGCTCGGGGAAGGGTAGCTTAGTAAAGCAAAACAAGGCCAGGGTGCTGGCTCCACAGCAGGGGGTTAGATTAGCTCATAAGTGTAAAAACAAGGAAAAAACAGGAATATAGTTATCCTATTTATTGTGCATTAAAAGCATTTCACACTAGTTCTGCTTCTAAACCGCTGTTATACCATATCTATTAAAAAAAAATGGTGTATCCCACAGTCCTGTCAATAGAAAGGGCTCCAATGGAGTAACTGTATGGACAAAACAGTCATGTGACCACCATGCACAGGTCATGTGACCATTGATATCCAGTTCACTGTGAAGCCTATTCAGCAGCCAGCAGCAAACTCCAAGCCAACAGTAGTGGCTCGGGGGAAGGGTAGCTTAGTAAAACAAAACAAGGCCACGGCGCTGGCTCCTTAGCAGGGGGTTAAATTAGCTGAAAAGTGTAAAAACAAGGAAAAAACAGTAATATAATTATTTATCGTGCATTAAAAGCATTGCAGGGCTCTACACGTTTCACACTAGTACCAGCGCTTCCTGGTACTAGCGTGAAACGTGTGGGGCCCTGTAATGCTTTTAATGCACAATAAATAAAAAATCCTGTTTTTTCCTTGCTTTTACACTTATGAGCTAATTGAACCCCCTGCTGTGGAGCCTGCATCCTGGCCTTGTTTAGCTTTACTCATCTACTCCTGCCAGAGTGAAATCTGAGGAGGATCCACTCAAAAGAATGGACATATTTAGAGTTTGGATGTGCACATCTCAGTAGATAAGAGAATAGGTGCTCTGTGCATATGGACAACTGAAAGGGATTCCCATTTAATATAGAATAGGGAATCCACGGCACACAAAATAGAGAGTTTGTGTTGCTTCAGGCATCAGTCCTGCTGTCTCCAGCATTTACACCTGACAAAGGTTCAGGCAAACCCAAATGTTGTGTATGGCTACCATACCTACAACGTTCGCTGTAGAGGACATTCCAAGCAGAGAACCACTACGATTCTAGAGAGATTCCTGTTACCGCCACATCGTGGATCCTCGCCTTACCGCTATACTATACTCTACGTTCCTATAAAGCGCCATCATTGAAATTCTGCATCTTTTTTCCATAACTTGGGTAACAGATTTTGAAGAAAAAATACCTATTTTGTCTAGAAAATACAGTGGTCAACACCTATACAAGTCAAGGCAGAGTACCAGACGGCACCCATTGTGGAATCTCCTACAGAACAAACTCTATTTTACTCCCCTTTCCTACCCTTTACTTATTTTGTATACTTTGTACATTGAGCCTACGTTGCGAATACAGCTTCTTTTTACTCTGTTTTGTGTGCCGTGGTTTCCCTATTCCACGGAAGAATGGACATGTCCATTTTTTCTCTCCGCACCATGGATTTGAAATAATTGAATTCCAGTCAGTTTACACAAGGTTTTTAACTCACAATCCACGTCAAAATCCTTAAAATTCATTGTGTGAACTTTCTCTTATGGTATAGAAAACCAGCATCAACCTATGGCACAGCTCTGACTGTGTTTCAGAAGAAATAGTATATTGCATGTCAAAAAGAACACCTCGAATAATGTACTTAAAGGGGATGTCCACTTTATGTTGTTTTTATTATTATGTATATATTAGGAAATGCTACAGTTGTTTTAATATACATGTATTAAAAGTTCTGCTTCTAACTGCTGTTATACCAGTGCAGTGGTCCCTATCTTTAACAAAAATGGTGTATCCTACATTCCTGTCCTCTAGTGGAGTAACTGTATGGACAAAACAGTCATGTGACCACCACGCACAGGTCATGTGACCCTTGATGTACAGGTATCAGTAGTTTATTGAGAAGCACCACATCATGTGACCTCCTGGGATTATTAACAGGGTTACATGATATTTTTGGGGTAACCAAAGAGTAAAAATTGTGGAATAATTATTATTAATATGGTTATTCCAGCAAAAGCTTAACTATGCAGATTTATTGGTAGAACTGTTTTCTCTATAGGTGACATTATGTTGTTAATAAAGTTACATGTAACACAAAGCAGAAAGATGACCTGTGTGGTGGTCACTGGATAAGAAGCTGCTGGAGGTAGTAATACTGGAGAAGTTCTGCTCCTCCATACACTACTATTACCTGGATACCAGGGGACAAATGACATGTTTGTTGTGCAAATTATAAGACGATGCTGTAGGTGGTAATACTGGAGAAGTTCTGCTCCTCCATACACTACTTTTACCTGGATAATAGGGGTCACATGACCTGTGTGGTGGTCACATGATAAGTCACTGCTGGAGGTAGTAATACTGGAGAAGTTCTGCTCCTCCATACACTACTGTTACCTGGATACCAGGAGTCACATGACCTGTGTGGTGGTAACATGATAAGATGCTGCTGGAGGTAGTAATACTGGAGAAGTTCTGCTCCTCCATACGCTACTGTTACCTGGATACCAGAGGTCACATGACTTGTGTGGTGGTCACATGATAAGACGCTGCTGGAGGTAGTAATACTGGAGAAGTTCTGCTCCTTCATACACTACTGTTACCTGGATACCAGGAGTCACATGACCTGTGTGGGGGTCACATGATAAGACACTGCTGGAGGTAGCAATACTGGAGAAGTTCTGCTCCTCCATACACTACTGTTGCCTGGATACCAGGGTCACATGACCTGTGTGGAGGTCACATGATAATACACTGCTGGAGGTGGTAATACTGGAGAAGTTCTGCTCCTCCATACACTACTTTAACTAGGATACCAGCGTCACAAGACCTGAGTGGTGGTCACATGATAAGACGCTGCTGGAGGTGGTAATACTACTGAAATTCTGATCTTCCATGCACTACTGTTACCTGGATACTAGGGTCACATGACCTGTATAGTGGTCACATGATAAGATGCTGCTGGAGGTGGTAATACTGGAGAAGTTCTGTTCCTCCATACACTACTGTTACCTGGATACCAGGGTTACTTGACCTGTGTGGTGGTCACATGATAAGATGCTGCTGGAGGTAGTAATACTGGAGAAGTTCTGCTCCTCCATACACTACTGTTACCTGGATACCAGGGTCACATGACCTGTGTGGTGGTCACATGATAAGACACTGCTGGAGGTAGTAATACTGGATAAGTTCTGCTCTTCCATACGCTACCGTTACCTGGATACCAGAGGTCACAGGACCTGTGTGGTGGTTACATGATAAGACACTGCTGGAGGTAGTAATACTGGAGAAGTTCTGTTCCTCCATACACTACTGTTACCTGGATACCAGGTCACATGACCTGTGTGGTGGTCACATGATAAGATGCTGCTGGAGGTAGTAATACTGGAGAAGTTCTGCTCTGCCATACACTACTGTTACCTGGATACCAGGGTCACATGACCTGTGTGGTGGTCACATGATAAGATGTTGCTGGAGGTAGTAATACTGGAGAAGTTCTGCTCCTCCATACACTACTGTTACCTGGATACCAGGGTCACATGACCTGTGTGGTGGTCACATGATAAGATGCTGCTGGAGGTAGTAATACTGGAGAAGTTCTGTTCCTCCATACACTACTGTTCTCTGGATACCAGGGTCACATGACCTGTGTGGTGGTCACATGATAAGACACTGCTGGAGGTAGTAATAATGGAGAAGTTATGCTCATTCATACACTACTGTTACCTGGATACCAGGGTCACATGACCTCTGTGGTGGCCACATGATAAGACGCTGCCGCCGGTAGTAATACTGGAGAAGTGCTGCTCCTCCATACACTACTGTTACCTGGATACCAAGGGTCACATGACCTGTGTGGTGGTCACATAACTGTCAAGTCCATACAGTGAGTCCATGGGAGCCATTACTATTGACTATATATAGTAAAGGAGCATAATTTTCAATGCATGTATATTAGAAAATTGTATGATTTCCTTTTGAATACACAATAAATAAAAATTATAGTGGACAACCCTATTTAGAAAATGTAAAAATAACATTTTAAACCCACATTCTTATGGCAAGCTCTTATGTTTTAGCAGCCTATTCTGATCATAAGGCCAACTAGGTGTCTTTTTTGTTTTACTTTCCTGTGCTTAAAAGTTGGATTCTGACTGGTTGCTCTGTGAACCAATGTCCATGTGATAACACTGAGTTGCCAAGTTGACTGGAGGACATCTAAACTAATCTCACATTAATCTCACAGTTTCCACCTTTGTTAACTTGACACAGGAATTATTTCCTTTTTTCATATTCTGGAGACACATTACGTGGAGTTTTATATAGATTTTATTTTAAAAAATGAAATAAAAAATACATAACTTTTGGAAACAACTGAAATTTTTGTAAGAAAAACAAACATGAGATTTCTTGTTAAACCACCTGTATACACTGATTTGTCCAGAGCAAATATGAGCACTGGTACATCCCTGACATCAAGAATGATTGACTTGTAGACGTCCTCCACTGGAAGAAACTGGTTACCCAATGGAATGGATTGGGACAGAGTGACCCTTTATAATACACCCCCGTCCTTCTTTTGCTTCTATTATTGGGACTGGAGGGAGTGGATTATGGCAGGTAAGGGGGAGAGCTACATAAGTGGTTGTCCTAAATTTCAGATCTACGAAATGTTCTACTACGTGCGGATGTGTCTGTCAAAGGATCAAGGTTTCTGCTTATTAGCACAAAGATCTGTATTTTTATACCAGGAGGGTGGGCATCGAATAGGAGCTTCCATAACATCAAAATATAAAATGATAGTTAACAAAGGAACGGAATCTACACTGTAAGAGCAGTAAGACTATGGTACTCTCTACAGATGGTGGTGTCACTTCATTACAATAATTCTAAGTGTTTATATGGATAATACACCCAGGGTATTGGATCTTCATATATGAAGTCAGAAACAATTTTTACACCTTACGTAAAGACAATCCATACCACACGGTTTTCTTTTTCTGGATCAACACAGTAAGACCTTAGTAACACTTATGCTTGTTGGACATGGTCTTCTTTTAGACTGACTAATCATAGACATATCTCCTATTATAAAAGGGATTTTGCATGATAAGAACAGTAAATAACATTGACAAAAAAAACAGTATCTGCAGGGCAGAATCTCTACATTACATAGTCTCCAAAACAGAGAGATGCCACCATTATCACCATTATCTGTGATGCATAGACAAGTTAGACCCACAACTCAAAGACTGTTTTTCTTGCTGTCATCTGGATTACTGGTAAGGAAATGAAGGGTTCAACTTGACTGGACTGGTATTTCTCATGTAGGGTCACTGTTTGTTGGGTTTTACAAGCATGGAGACCTTCTTCAGAGAGTAAGCTCCACCACGGAACTCAGCCCAGTAGACTCCATCTTGGTAGCGGCTGCGGTAATGGCCACCTCGGTACCATACCCCATTAAGGTTGGAGTGGGCGCACATATTATACCACCAACCACCTTTCTGGAAATGGGCACAGTTACCTGCTAGGATATAAGTAAAAGCAGTAGTCAGACCTTAAAATATTATGCATGAAATTAACATAATTGTCTTAAAGGGGGACATGTGTGAATCTGGCGCCAACTCGCCAGTTCTACCTCTGTTTTTAATAGTGTACAATCCGACAGTCTGTATGAAAGTGTCTCGCTGCACTTTATAAATGTGTCCCGTTCTACGCCAAAAGTGGTCTCAGCCAAGTGGCATGGATTTGTACAACAGTTTCGTGCCAAACTTTGGCGCATTGTACAATTGGATCGACATGCCTCTACATCTTTGGCACATTCAAAAGTGTTGTGTCTGGCGCAGATTGCGCCAAGTTCTGAAGTACAACAGTTCGTACATCTATAGAACAGGGCCATGACAGTTTGTTTGGTCCAAAGCACGCCAAAAAATGGTGCAGTCCCATTCATACATGTCTCCCAAAATGTCCATACTAAGCCAGCCCCCATCAAATATTTCCTTTTGAGTAAATCCAAATGTCTGCCATGTTCCTCACCTGAGTACGAGTCCCGATCTTTGTCCAACGTACTAAACTGTTTATCGTTGTGCCAAGAAAGGGAATCTCCAGCCGTACCACGATATTGTCCTAGACGCAATCGGTAGAAGTCGCTTTCTGGTTCCACACGAAACTGGTCATACTCGGCACTCACTTGTCTACCTTGCCAGTCGTCCATGAGGATAAGAAGTTTGTAGCTGTCTTGTTTGGTCAACCAGTAAATGTTCTCAAGACCCAACCAATATTCATTGTCCAAATTACCAAATCCATGCTGTATAATGCGATGAAGGGAATAGCAAAAAAATAGAAAATGTGATTAAAAAAATAATAGTAACACAATAAAGAGTCAGTGTAGAAGTTCAGGGACTCCCTGAGACAAGATGTTACCTTCTGGTGGTCGTCTCTAGTGGGAATGTATCTCCAAAAACAATCTACATTAGGGGACTTTTGCCGCTTCAAGCAACTATATGATATATGGATAGGGGTTGTCCAAAGCTAACAACTTATTTGACTATAGTGGTCCCGAACCACTGCGGCTTGCAACCCCCTGCTTTTTGTTTTGCTGTGAGTTCTAATTCATGACCTTATGCACTGACAATTATTATTTATTTTAAAGTGCCATTAATTCCATGGCGCGGTACAATCGAGGTCGCATACATAAAATATATCAGACAAAGTACAATGAAAAATGACTAACAACTGGTACAGAGGGAGAGAGGACCCTGCCAGCAATCTACAGGGGAGGAGGAGACAGAAGGTGAGGGGCAGACATGTTTGTGGGGTGGTGTAGGGCACTGGTGTTATTATAGGTTATAGGCTCCTGAAGAGATGGGTTTTCAGGTTCCTTTTGAAGCTGGTGAAAGTAGTCGAGAATCTGGTGTGTTTGGGTTATGAGATCCAAAGTATGGGGGAAGCACGTGAGAAGTCTTAGAGACGGTTGTGGGAGGAGCTGACATGGAAAGCAGAGAAGAAGGTCCTGTGATGAGCGGAGATTGTGTTAGGGGAGGTATCTGATGATTAAGGCAGATATTTGTGGGGAGGAGAGGTGGTGGAGAGTGTTGTAGGTCAACTTGAGCTGAATTCCCTGGGCAATAGGTAGCCAGTGAAAGGATAGGCAGAGGAGAAACGAGGAGAGAAGTGGATCAAACTGATTGCGGGATTAAGGCTCGGTTGAGGGTGGGCAAGAGTACTAGATGGGAGGCCGTAGAAAAGGATGTTACAAATTACAATACTGCAGACATATTCCGATCACCAAATAGCACAAATTTGGGTGGTATAATACTAGCACATGCAAATCTGAAACTGGTTGTGAAGAGCAGGCTCTGTAAAACAGCATGGTGAGAACACTCCTTTAACTAATAAGAAACATCGTAGCTGGGAAGATTTTCAGCGATAATTTGCATATATATAAATATATATTGTATCTTGCATGAATACTTTTAACACAGGAAATTGAACTAAAATGATTTATACCATAGAATGTCTTTGATACCACCACCCAAAATTGCATTGAAAAAGGCCTTCTAGAGAGGTAATACTTTCAAAGAAGATGGCGAGAATGCATATATACTGTACAATAGACCTGAAAATTAGTCACAGGAAAGCCAGTTTAGATAAAGATGTAGGGCGACGTATGACTGGGGCTGCGCCAGAATTCTGGTGTCATAAAGTTGTAGTAGTACAGTTCTATAAATGTATGAACAGGCGCATGCCAAACTTTGGCGCGATAAGTGCCTTGGTACCGCGCCAAAGACACTTTTTAGCGCGCAAAAGTTTTGGGGCGTTCTGGGAGTGTTGCTCCACATTAGTAGAAGTAGACACATTTATGATTCTTTGATGCCAAAGAACAGCCAGACAAGGGTAAAGGTGGTGCCTGAGCCTGAGTTGTTTTGGAACTAGACTGCGTCTGTTTGTATGACCTGCAGAAGAACAGCTAGACCATGGTAAAGGTGGTGCCTGAGCCAGACTTGTGGTATTGACTCTACACTGCACCTGTATGTATGACCTGCAGAAGAACAGCCAGACCAGGGTAAAGGTGGTGCCTGAGCCAGACTTGTGGTATTGGCTCTACACTGCCCTGTATGTATGACCTGCAGAAGAACAGCCAGACCAGGGTAAAGGTGGTGCCTGAGCCAGACTTGTGGTATTGGTTCTACACTGCCCTGTATGTATGACCTGCAGAAGAACAGCCAGACCAGGGTAAAGGTGGTGCCTGATCCAGACTTGTGGTATTGGCTCTACACTGCACCTGTATGTATGACCTGCAGAAGAACAGACCTGGGTAAGGTGGTGCCTGAGCCATACTTGTGGTATTGGCTCTACACTGCCTGTAGTATGACCTGCAGAAGAACAGCAGACCAGGGTAAAGGTGGTGCCTGAGCCAGACTTGTGGTATTGGCTCTACTATACCCTGTATTTATGTCCTGTAGAAGAAGAGCCAGACCTGGGCAAAGGTGGCGCCTGAGCCAGACTTGTGGTATTGGCACTACACTGACCTGTATGTATGACCTGTAGAAGAACAGCCAGACCAGGGTAAAGGTGGTGCCTGAGCCAGACTTGTGGTATTGACTCTACACTGCCCTGTATGTATGACCTAGAGAAGAACAGCCAGACCAGGGTAAAGGTGGTGCCTGAGCCAGACTTGTGGTATTGGCTCTACACTGCCCTGTATGTATGACCGGCAGAAGAACAGCCAGACCAGGGTAAAGGTGGTGCCTGAGCCAGACTTGTGGTATTGGCTCTACACTGCCCTGTATGTATGACCTGCAGAAGAACAGCCAGACCAGGGTAAAGGGTGTGTCTGAGCCAGACTTGTGGTATTGGCTCTACACTGCCCTCTATGTATGACCTGCAGAAGAACAGAGACCAGGGTAAAGGTGGTGCCTGAGCCAGACTTGTGGTATTGGCTCTACACTTCCCCTGTATGTATGACCGCAGAAGAACAGCCAGACCAGGGTAAAGGTGGTGCCTGAGCCAGACTTGTGGTATTGGCTCTACACTGCCCTGTATGTATGACCTGCAGAAGAACAGCCAGACCAGGGTAAAGGTGGTGCCTGAGCCAGACTTGTGGTATTGGCTCTACACTGCCCTGTATGTATGACCTGCAGAAGAACAGCCAGACCAGGGTAAAGGTGGTGTTGTGCCAGACTTGTGGTATTGGCTCTACACTACCCTGTATGTATGACCTGCAGAAGAACAGACCAGGGTTAAGGTGGTGCCTGAGCCAGACTTATGGCATTGGCTCTACACTGCGCCTGTATGTGTGACCTGCAGAAGAACAGGTTCATACGTTCTGGCACAATCTATGCTACCTTAAAGCGATTTAGAACTGGTCTGTCAGTGCCAGAATTCAAACATGTGACCCGTAGTCTTCTCAAACAGATGGTCTTTTGGAGAGGTTTTGAGAGGAGACATGTATGTCCCCTATCTTCTGTCTCCTTCCACCTCCCTTGTAAGTTGTAATCCCTTACAGGCAGGGTCCTCTCTCCCTCTGTACCAGTTTGTTGGTTATAGAGTGGTATTATTTTATTTATTTCGGTCTTTAAACCCCTCCTGAATGTACAGTGCTCTGGAACAAATGACGCTTTAAAATAAATAATAATAATCTCATCTAATTCTTCAATTGTAAAGTTTATCTGTAACGACCAAGACATTTCGGATATTCTATAGCTGTCGCAATCCAACAGGTATAAAGTAGAAAGCAAAGTTTAGTTTTAAACTACCCTTTAAGAATCATGGATATTACAATTATTTTTAATGATTATCATTATATCTTTGGCCACTTTAATGGTTCATGTATTATAACCACATCAAGAGTTCACACCAAGTGGCTCTGATCTTCTGCCATACAAGCTCCATCAGATGATGTATATACAGATGAATTCTCCCACAGGAGCAATACTTCTATGCACATACCTTATCTAGATGGAACAAATAATTTTTTTCACTTGGAATTCTATAAAAATCAACAGTAAAAACTTTTTTTATACCCCCAGAAAAAAATAGGGGCAAACACATGTGCAGTGAAAGTACATAGACTTGGGGGGCGCTACATTATAGATATAAAAGGTGGGAAATATCTTCGAAAAATGAAGTTGCTCTCACTTTGTAGTTCTGCCAAGTTTTAAAGAAGTTAGTTGATCCGTCCTGTCGTCTTTGGATCACAGTCCATCCGCCTTCGTTGTTCTCTTGGTCACACCAGGCCTGCATGATTTGGTTGCTGTTATGTGGTTTCAGAAGATAGATACCACTGGACTTCTGACCCGCTAAAAAGGCTTCATAGCAATCTGCCCATGGACCTGTTCAAGAAGAAGACAGTGGACTGATATTAACCAAGGGGATTTCTCCACTTGACCATATTTCCCTATGTAATTAAAATATTACGATTTGGTTATTTGTTCACTGTCCATGGTATTTGATGTAATTGTCAACATAACGTACTCACCTTCTGATTGGGAGGACTCGGTTTTGATAATCGGGGCTTTGGAGGTTGTTGCTTGTGTTGGGAGTATTTCTTTACTGTTTTCTTTTCCATCCACCTGCTCTCCATGAGTATCACGATTTTGTTTCTTCTTTCCTTCTGAAGAGTTGCTGGAGGCCCCAGTAGTTGACTGAGAATAAGATGGTGCCTGTAAAAATAAATCAACTTATTACGTAGCTAAATAGTTAAAAAGAATGAAAAAAGGAACAGGTCCATTGAGTCCAACCTTTGATCATATTGTGTTGATTCAGAGGAAGGCAAAAAGCCACATAAGGTGGACACTTAATGGCCTCATACAAGAGAAAATATTCCTACTTGACCCCAAATATGGCAATCAGAATAAACCCCTGGATCAACGTCCCATCTCCAGAGTCAGGTATAACCTGTAATATTATATTTTTCAAGATGGACATTTAGGTCCTTTTTGAACTTGCTCAATGAACCCATCATCACAGCCTCATGTGGCAGTGAGCTCCATAGTATCATTGCTCTTACAATAAACAATCCCCATCTATGATGATGGTGAAACCTTTTCTTCTCTAGATATGAGGAATGACCCCTCATCATGGTTATCTCTGAGAGATCAGTCATACTTATACAACTTGGTCTTTTTGTTAGTTTACTCTGCTCCACAAGTAGTGGCTTCGCTATATGAAGTGAAGAAGTCACTACCCAGCTCTTGAGTCTGAGGGGGCCAGATGCACCTCTACCACATAAGGAGACACCAGTATAATAAATGGCACATGGTAGGTAGAGCCCCTTTTATGTTGGGGCCCAGGAACTTTAAGTTATAACTCTGCCTACAAGCAATTTTCTTGAACTATAGTGAAGGAAAATACCTACTAGATGTCCTCCACCTCTCAACTCTCCATTTGATTTATCGGGGTATACAGCACTCTTGCTAGGTTCCCAGTTATGGCATAAGTTATGGATTTGTCATAAACATATATTAAGTCTTATGTCTAGTTTGTAGGGGTATCCCCATCTTGTAAAGTGATCAATGGGGGTTTGACCTCTTGAACAAGTAATGGTAGGTGACAATGTCAATTATATGTGCTCTTTGACCACCGAAGGATCCTCTGATGGGCCAAAGATCTGGATGACTAGAGGGCCCTGCCAGAAGTAAAACCAAGAAGACCAGAGGTATAACTTTGAGCTCCTGGGGCCAAATGCAAAAAAACTAAAAGGGCGTCCACCTACCATGTGCCATTTATAACAATTAAGTCTTATTCACAAAGAGGGCCATTAGTCCCCTCAGAGGCTGGGGACACTGTGAGGCTGCTAGATCTCTACAACCTACTATAGATTTACCCATGTATGAGTATATAAATTACATTTATAATGCCTTCCTTTATTGAGTCCATTCTTTTGAGACCCATGAAAAGTGCAGTCAATTTGGGCTATTGGTTTCAGTTTGTTTAGTGTGAATACTTTCTGCATGATGGAAAAACCTATGAGGGCCATCTTCTAGAAAATTCAGGTGCTCGAGAATTAAGTACGTACACATATACCTTGCTCTGGGTCTTTGGCTATCTGCAGGTTGTTTATGGGTATTTTCTGACATCACAATATGGTTCAGTACTTACCTGGTCTGCTTGACCTCTACTAAAGGTTTGAAGACATTGCTCTTCTAAACGTGCAATGATAAGACTCTGGTTGTTGATTAATGAAATCAGAAAGTTATACTTTTCCTGGAGATCTCTGTACTTAGAAGCCAAAGTGAGGACTTCCGAGGTGGTATTTACTGCTTTATCTTCTCCCAGAAGTACTTCCCTTGAGTCATTCCTCTTCTGAAGGACCTCATGGAGTAACTGCACGTGCAGATGATTGAGACGGGATCCCATATTCCTGCTCTCTCTTCGGAGATGGTCCATCTCATTGGCAACCTCATGGTCTACATCCACAAGCCTTTTGAGCTTCTCAATCTCGTTTTGTTGACGGCTAAGCTCCTGTTTTAACTCCTCAACTTCACTTTTGTTCACTCCAAAAGTTTCAGGGAACTTAGCTGTGCTAATGCAAACAGCTCCAGTGATTTTCTGCTGTGGCACCACAAACGTGTAGGTGCATTTACCTTGGCCTCCTCCATTGTTCAGATACACATATTCACTTGTTAGCTGTGGTTGGCAGAGGGTTGGCAGCAGTGTTATCCATATGACTGAATAAAAGCTCATTGTCAGATTAAATTAAATAGCCACGGGGTCAAACTGCACAATATAAGCCCTGGAAAGGAAATAGTAATTATAGTTACTATTAATGTCAATTGGCGTTGGCGCTATCCCATATCACAGAGGTACCATTCTCCCCCTCGTGGTTGCAACACATAGTAGCTCAAAGTATCTTCAAAAGTTAGATTTGATTATCGATGCCTGTTCTGGCCCTTTTTGCCAGCACTGGCAAACATAGTCGTGGCTATCGGTTTTATAAGACTAAAACCATTGCCTTTCTCAATGGAGATATCCACTAGTTTCCTTTGATTTTTCAGGTTGATGGCTAAGGTAAATCTAGGACAATGTAGAATATTCTAAGTTACTTTAAAGGGGTTTTGCCACAAAGTGAGTTCCTTACCTCCTTATCAGCTCAGGGGAGAATATAAACAAATCATGCTGAGTCTTGAATGCTGCAGGGGTGAGAGGGGGGGGTGAGCAGAGAGTGAGGAATCACGGAGCGTCTCAAAAGATTACTCAAATGATAACATTACAACATTGGATTCTCTATACAGCAGACAGACTCATACACTGCACTTTCTCCCCAGTCCCTTGCAAGCTTCTTCATGTTCCCTGTCATCAGATAAGAAGTGCAAACACGCAAGCGCGGCCAGATCAGCTCCCTGTTAGCTCCTGGTCGTGTCTAATGTAAACTTTTAAGTAACTAAGGGCATGTAAAGAAAGCTGTAGCTCTCACAGGCTTCACTTTTTGTAATCACATATATTTAGAAAAGTGATTAAATACCCATTTTGGAGGATCCCACGTCAACATTACATCTTGGCAAAACCCCTTTAAGTTGACTACGGGGGTTGGCGCTAATGGTGTCTCTACTGAAGAGGTCACCACTGGCCTTGATCACATGGTTGGTGCCCAAAGCTATAGAGTGGCAGCTATGTTCCATACTTGACCAGTGCCATTTAGGAAATGGGGGATGTTTTGGGACATGCATCGTATATTCAGTTATTTTTTGTATAACTGCATCATTTGGGCATGTCATAGGTTTTGTTCAATCATGAATGACTCAAAATCCACATTAACTATCCCTTTAAAGACGTTAGCTATTGACTGACCTCTTAAATTGCTATCTACATTAGGCTGGAGACTACATTCTCCATGAAAAACAAATTTTACCAATTACCTCGAAACCATACAGAGACACGCTAATAAGCGGAGAAGTTGAATGTACTGCTTGTTAGGCTTGTCATCGGCCTTGGAAAGCTTGGTGGCGGACACTGGCACTTTAAATTAGCGAGAACAAGCGAGCATGCACCCTAGGAAGAAGACTAGCGGGGGGAGAAGAAAGCAACGGACAGGGGACCGGTGCGCCACACAGCATTGCACAGAGGTAAATGAGTGCATCCACAGACGATGGGAAGGGGGTACTGCTTGACTTATAACACTAATTTTATTAATAATAAGTTTGTCAGAGCCCTGCCCCTATTACTATTCACTAAAGATCATCTCCTGGCTGGTAACGGGGAGGCATAAAACTACACAAAGACTTGGCTTCCAATTATCCACAATCACAGCTAACAACCCTCTGTGGCTTGTAAAGGGTTATGCTTATATACTCCTAGATTAAAATTAACCAAAATATTCGGAGAATGCGCTATTTTGACTACACAACCTTTCATACAAAACACTGCATTCCTAGAAACTTACTCCCAAAATCAATCATCTGTCTGCCAGAATTACGGGCATAAAAATATGCACTTGATACACCGATTATTTTTCCCTCGCGCCTTATTACTCAGCTTCCTGGGTGAGCAAAAGGGTACATACCATACAGACAACCTATAGAAAGGGGACCGTGCCAGGTTTGATTTCGTCCACATTTTAATGAGTGGCGACAACTTGCCACAGGGATGTGGTCTCCACAGTTGGTGCAAAATTTGCAAATAAGAAAATGGGGAATGTGCTTGAATCATGAAAATTGGATGAGGGCAGCAGTTTCTCCTGTCCTAATTGGTAAAGGGGCTGGTGATTTCAAGGATACTCTTAAAATGTTTGCTTTGAATACTTTCATCCTGTAAGTACTCTTCTGTTTCCTGCAGTTTCATCCAATACCTGTATAGTACCCAGATATGAAAAGACGGATGTGGTTTTACAGCCTTTACCATGTTACATAGTAACAAAGTAGATACAGGCAGTCCCCGACTTACACCATTCCAACTTAGATCTGCCCCCTAGTTATAAATGAAGATTTATAGGCATGCTGGCACTTGTAGTTCCATGTTCCATAGCAAATAGTAGCTGTGGAACGACAAATGCCAGCTTGCCACAGAAGCAGATGAGGTGAAATCTTCTTAACCGGGACACAGACAGCCAGGGCTGGACTGGGAATAAAAATCAGCCCTGGAAATCCCTAAAGAAGCATTTATGCTATCTATCATACATGAAAAAACTTTGAGATTCTCGGTTCACATATTTTGATCAAAAGATGTTTAAGCTGCCCACGACTTTAACGGTTAACCAATTTTGATCAAAAGATGCCCACGACTTAAGCTGCCCACGACTTTCAACGTGATCTCAGATCGGGCAGTCCTATGCTATCTTTTACCTCTCAATAGAGCCAATTCCAGGCCTCTCACTGGGTCAACCAACCTCCATTATACAGAAAGAAAAAAAAAATAAAACACACCAAACCTGCAAGCTGCACTGCTTATGACAGCCTGTGAGAGTGGGCGGGTGCAGAAAACCAAATTGGAGGCACCCCTTCATCCCCATATAGGTCAAAATCAATATATACCAAATATAACGTATGGTTCTACACAAAAAACATTTCTGAAAAAACATGTGCAAACCTGGGTGCCACTGGCAGGGCTGCGGCACACATATATATATATATATATATATACATGTACACACGCAGACCGCCGCCAGCGGCACACTACTGCAAAAAGGGCAATACATTACGTGGAAATCCCTAAAGAAGCATTTATGCTATCTATCATACATGAAAAAACTTTGAGATTCTTGGTTGAACCGAGAATCTCAAAGTTTTTTCATGTATAAAAATCAGCCCTGGCACTAAGCCCCCAGCAGCCTACATACAATATCCGCTTAAAAAATTTCCCTTGTTCTCGCACCTCGCCACTTTCTAAAATAAACTGCACTATAAAGCTGCTTTCATACAGAGTATTTTTGGTGCCTTTTTGATGCGTTTTTTTGGTGAGTTTTTGTGCAGAAAGGCAGAGCAGTTAATGCTGAACATTTCTGCACAAAAAAACGCATCAAAAGATGCACCAAAACCGCTCTGTGTGAGAAAGAAAGAAACAGTGGTGCAGAGAAACCCCTCATCACAGAGTCAGGTGTGCACTTGCTTTACAATCAGGGACAAGCCCACACTGACACTACATAAGCACCAGCATAACCTACAACCCCACCAATCACATCTCCAGTAGTCAGGTCACCATCACATGAATACAGCACTGATTCAACACAGAAGTAAAATGACCCCTGACAGCAGGGACTCACAGGAGACGTCATCTCTGATGGGAGTTGTTCTCTTCTCCTTTTCTTCTCCTTCTGGCACAAACCTCCATGATGTCTTCCCTTGTTATTCCCTTCCATTTTTTCTCTGTCCGGTACAGAATGCAGTGTCTTCTTCTCCCGGTCACTACTCGTCCCTGTAGAATTTACCACAAATACGTTTTAGGCTCCTCTCTCTTCCAGCACTTTCCTATCAATTCCCCAAACAGCGTATGTTAGACCCTAAAAATTAGAAATTAAAAAATGTCAGATAAGTGGTATGTAAATAAGTAGACTCTCATTAGTTAGGTAAACAGGGCCTTCCTCATTAATTTTGGGGAGGGAGACAGGGCCTACCCCGTAAAAGCCAGTAGCTGGGGCCCCCCCAGTAACCGCCAGTAGCTGGGGCTGCCCCCAGTAACTAGCCAGGTAGCTGGGGCTCCCCCAGTAACCAGCCAGGTAGCGGGCTGCCCCCAGTAACTAGCCAGTAGCAAGGGCTGCCCCAGTAACTAGCCAGATAGACAGGGCTGCCCCCAGTAACTAGCAGTTAGCTGGGCTGCCCCCAGTAATTGAGCAGTTAGCTGTGGGCTGCCCCCAGTAACTAGCCAGTTAGCTGGGGCTTCCCCCAGTAACTAGCCAGTTAGCTGGGGTTTCCCCCAGTAATTAGCCAGTTAGCTAGGGCTGCCCCCAGTAACTAGCTAGTTAGCTAGGGCTGCCCCCAGTAATTAGCCAGGTAGGGCCAGTAATTAGCAGGCAGGGCCAGTATGTAGCCAGACAGGGTCAGTAAGTAGCCAGGCAGGGCCAGTATGTAAAAGCAGGCAGGGCCAGTATGTAAGCAGGCAGGGCCAGTATATAGCCAGGCAGGACCAGTATATAGGCAGACAGGGCCAATTATAGGTAAGCAGGGCCAGTATATAAGCAGGCAGGGCCACTTATAGGTAGGCAGGGCCAGTATAAAGGCAGGCAGGGCCACAAAGTAGCCAGGCAGGGCCAGTATATAAGCAGGCAAGGCCACTTATAGGCAGGCAGGGCCAGTATATAGGCAGGCAGGGCCAGTATATAGGTAGGCAGGGCCAGTATATAGGTAGGCAGGGCCACTTATAGGTAAGCAGGGCCAGTATATAGGCAGACAGGGCCACTTATAGGTAGGCAGGGCAGTATATAGGTAGACAGGGCAGTATATAGGCAGGCAGGGGCAGTATATAGGTAGGCAGGGGCAGTATATAGGCAGGCAGGACAGTATATAGGTAGGTAGGCAGGGCAGTATATAGGTAGGCAGGGCAGTATATAGCCAGGCAGGGGCAGTATATAGGTAGGTAGGCAGGGCAGTATATAGCCAGGCAGGGGCAGTATATAGGTAGGCAGGGCAGTATATAGGTAGGCAGGGGCAGTATATAGCCAGGCAGGAGCAGTATATAGGTAGGCAGGGGCAGTATATAGGTAGGTAGGCAGGGCAGTATATAGGCAGTCAGGCAGGGCAGTATATAGGTATGCAGGCATGGGCAGTATATAGGTAGGTAGGCAGGGGCAGTATATAGGTAGGTAGGAAGGGCAGTATATAGGTAGGCAGGGCAGTATATAGCCAGGCAGGGGCAGTATATAGGTAGGTAGGCAGGGCAGTATATAGGCAGGCAGGCAGGCAGGGCAGTATATAGGTAGGCAGGGCAGTATATAGGCAGGCAGGCAGGGCAGTATATAGGTAGGTAGGCAGGGCAGTATATAGGCAGGCAGTCAGGGCAATATATAGGTAGGTATGCAGGGCAGTATATAGGCAGGTAGGCAGGGCAGTATAGGTATGCAGGGCAGTATATAGACAGGCAGGGCAGTATATATTCAGGCAGGCAGGGCAGCATATAGGTAGGCAGGGCTAGTAGTTTAAAACACTAAATAAATTCAATACTCACCTGAGGTCTGTGCTTCCTCTTCTGTCTTCGCCCGGAGCAGCCGCGGGCAGCAGAGCGCGGGCCGCGGAGCAGGCGCGCGATAAAGTCATTACATCCCACGCTTGCCCCACGGCCTCCTGGGAGCTGAACAGACGGATCAGAAGATCCCAGCTGTTCAGCCTCGGCCACTGCTTGCACCGCGCGGTGCAGGCGGCGGCCGTGATGGCTGCACAGGGGTCCAGTCGCATATGCGACCGTTGCAGCCCCTGTACATGCGCCAGGCGGCACTCGGGGCCCGCCCGGGGGAAACTGCGCTGCGGCCCGGACCCCAGTGGCCCGCCGGGCAATTGCCCGGTTTGCCCTATGGGCAGTCTGGGCCTGCAGACAGCAAAGCAAATGTGAAAACCCTTCCCTGCACTATCCAAAACTAAAAAAAAAAACTTTTGTGCTGGTGTTACATTTAATAAATATATCTGTTCCGACTTACATACAAATTCAAGTTAAGAACAAAACTGCAGTCCCTATCCTGTTCGTAACCCAGGGACTGCCTGTAAGGTTGTAAAAAGACACAGCTCCATCAAGTCCAGCCTATAAACCTACAGTGTTGATCCAGAGAAAGGCAAAAACCCCTGGGAGGCCAATTGCCCCATAGAAGAGGAGAAATTCCTTCCCGACTCCAGAAATAGCAATCAGAATAATCTCCGGATCAACGTTCCATCTCCAGAAGTCTAGTCCCCATAACCTGTAACTTTATATTTTTCAAGAAAAGCAGCAGAGTCCTTCTTGAGCTTGTTCAACTTCACAGCTTCTTGTTGCAGCGAGCTCCATAGTCTCACCATTTTTAATGTAGAAGAATTTGAAAGAAGTAAAGCAGCAGCTATATAATCAATACAAATGCCATGATACAGGAGTCTTAAAGGATAGGCCATCAATATTACATTGGCGGGGCTCCAAATCCCAGCACCCTTCATCAATCAACTGATTAAAGGGGCTGCAGTGCTCGTGTGGGGGCCTATATGTATATAATGACTACAGAGGGCCTATATGTATATAAGACTACAGAGGGCCTATATGTATATAAGACTAAAGGGAGCCTAAATGTATATAAGACTACAGGGGGCCTATATGTATATAAGACTACAGGGGGCCTATATGTATATAAGACTAAAGGGAGCCTAAATGTATATAAGACTACAGGGGGCCTATATGTATATAAGGCTAAAGGGAGCCTAAATGTATATAATACTACAGGGGGCCTATATGTATATAAGACTAAAATGAGCCTATATGTATATGACTACAGGGGGCATATATGTATATAAGACTACAGGGAGCATATATGTATATATGACTACAGGGGGCCTATATGTATATAAGACTACAGGGGGCCTATATGTATATAAGACTAAAGGGAGACTAAATGTATATAAGACTACAGGGGGCTTATTTGTATATAAGACTACTGTGAGCCTATCTTTATATGACTACAGGGGGCATATATGTATATAAGACTACAGGGGACCTATATGTATATGACTACAGGGGGCATATATGTATGTAAACAGCAGGGGGCATATATGTATATAAGACAGCAGGGGACCCTATATGTATATAAAACTACAGGGGCAAATATGTATATAAGACTATAGGGGACCTATATGTATATACTGACTACATGGCGCATATATCTATTTAAGACTACAGGGGGCATATATGTATATAATGACTACAGGGGCCATGTATATTATTACCTACAGGGGTCATTTAACATGAAACGACCTACAGTATATACCTACCTACAGAAGGCTTATATGCCTACATACCGGCTGGGCCTATATTAGAACCTACATACAGGGGGCTGACATACCTACCTACCTACCTACCTACCTACCTACCTACCTAAAGAAGACCTATATACCTAGCTACAAGGGTGCTTTATATCTACCCACCTACCTACAGGCAGCTTATATAACTAGCTACTAGGTTCCTAAATTCCTACCTATTAGGGGAGGCCTATACACCTACCTATATACCCAATGGGGGACCTAGGTACTACCTTTTGGGTGAACTATAAATATACCTACTGATTATATATGTATATTATATACATGTATAATCCTGACCCACAGAGCTGATGAATATAACTGCAGACTGATTTGTCAGCTCTGTGGGTCAGAATTATATTATATAAAACTGACCCACAGTGCTGACAACCAGTCTGCAGTTATAATATACTGGTTATCCCATACTATACTCCTAAATGACACAATATACACTTTATTGTGTTTTTTTGTGTGTGTGATTCTGAACCTCCAACCACAACCCCTGATAGCCCCGCCCCCACTAGGCCGTGGAAAAATTGTCTCGCATAAAACTGGTCCATGGTGGAAAAAAAGGTTGGGGACCACTGCCCAAGAGGACGGGTACACACGTGTATGTAACAAGCAGAGGAGGTGAACAGGGCAGGAGCGGGGAAAGGTGAGTGACTAACAGGGCGGCAGCAGAGAAAACGTTTGCGGTCCGGAGCATGAACCATGCCGCACATCGTGACCGTGCCAACCAGTTCTCATGGCCACTGGAGGACTAATGAAGGCCCCAATAGCCACCATCTTTTACTACTTCTATTACTCCCTGCCTTAGGCAGGGTGTAATAGGAGAGCCATTATTGTTCACTGTTTTGCAATATATTACTATTGTAGAAGAGTATACAAGCAATTTAAAAATAGAAAAAAACACCCTTTTGTTGCCATGTTATAAAAACAAAAAAGTTAAATATAATGTCACTGCATCTGTAAAAGTCTGATCTTTTAAAATATAATATTATTTTTCCTGTACAGTGAACACTACTGAAAAACAAATACACAATGACCTCATTGCGTTTTCCTCCTTATCCCCCCAAAAATTTGAATAAAAAGTGTTCAAAAATTTTCATGTGTCTCAAAATGGTATTAATATAAACTAGACTTCAGCCTGCAAAAAATTAACCCTCACTGAAGCCCATAGATGGAAAAAAAAAAAGGTTATTGGTCACAGAAAGCGGCGCTGCAACGCAAATTAAAAATGGAAAACAGTAGAAAACACTAATGAAAACTGCAAAAAAGTTTGGCTTCTCTTGAATCATACTGACCTGCAAAATACAGATACTATGTCATTTATACCGAACAGTAAACTGCGTAAAAAGAAACCCCACCTTAAAATGTCACACCATAAATAATTTTTTGAGGTTTACTAGCACATTAAGTGGTACAATCAATAGCAGCATTAAAAATGTCATCTTGTCCTGCAAAAAACAAGCCCTTATACAGTATGCCTATGCAGATGGAAAAATAAAAAGTAATGGCTCTTAGAAGGCAGGGAGTGGAAAACAAAAATCCCTGCGACTAAGAAGTTGAGGGCGCTATAGGGGACGCATGTTTTGGACACTTAAAGGGGTTCTCTGGTTTAGAAAAGATTTTGGGCAGAGTGAAGAGTGGCTACAAAAAGTGTCTCTTGCTCTGGAGGAATTGTCCTGTCCTGCACTACAGACAACCCATTGATGTGAATGGGCACTGTGTCATGCCTGATGTCCCAGTTTGTGGTGCTGCATGTAAAGGGAATGTGTCATCAAAAATGACTTATTGTTTAACTCACATTTTTATGTTCAACACATTTTTTAGGAATTTTATTTTAATTTTCCAGATCACTTTCTATTTTTTTTTTTCAAATTAAAATAAGTTTTATTGAAAAACAATGAGATATACAAACAAAAGGATGTTAGCAAAGAAGGAACAATGCATCCAGCATGTGCATCAGAAAAATGCTAATTATAATAATAATAAAAACGAGATGAACACCGCTATCACATGAATAATGGGATCTTGACCAAAAGCTAAAACAAAAGGTCAAGGCAAAATGCTCGGTTCATGTGAGAGGCTAAAAGCCAATCAGCTTGTAGAGCGGCAATCAATACAGAAAAAACAACACGATATAACATTCGTACAGAAAAATGGGGTATCACACAGGTAGACACATAAGGAAAGAGAAGGAAGAAGATAAAAGAAAGAGAAAGAAGGAAAAAAAAAGTAGGGGGGATAGGTACTATATAGAACCAGGAATGGTCAAACCATGCTGCTCGCGGCCAAACCCAGGGGGCCCTATTGAAGGAAGTAGAAAGACTCCCTGTCACCAGCCCGGAAGACTAGACGCACAGATCGATCAGATCAGTAGATCAGTGACTAGCAAGTAATAGAAAAGTACAGCGGGGAATTCTTAAAAAGCAGCCAGCTGGCCCATGTTCTATTAAATTTATGCGCCTGCTCAGGAGTATGAGCAATAAGTTCCTCCATCCTGTATATGAAATCGATCTCCGCAAACCAGTCCTCAAGGGATGGAGGGACAGATGATTTCCACCTCCGTGGTATCACAGTTTTGGCAGCCTGTAATAAATGCCTGAGAAGAGACTTTTTAAATTTACTGACCGGCATGGGAAACATGAAGAGAAGCAATGCCTCTGGTAGGTTGGGGATCGAAACCCCCGTAGCCTCCTTGATGACCTCTAGAATTGAAGTCCAGAAGCCCTTAATTAAAGGACAGCCCCACCAAACATGGGACAGAGTTTCCCTCTCCTTCCCGCATCGTCAGCAGATATCCGAGACCAATGGGAACCAATGAGGTAAGACAGAAGGGACTCGGTACCAGCTAGTCAGAAGCTTGTAACAAGTCTCCTGGTGCCTAGAGGCAATAGCTGCTTTATGTGTTAGTTGAAAACATCGCTCCCATTGCGGCAAGGTGAAAGAGAGTCCCAGTTCAGTCTCCCAATGTTGGCAGAATGAGGGAAGTGAAGTAGAATGGCCAGAGAGCAATATTTTATATACAAGTGACAATGAATGTCTAGCTCCCGAGGAGGATAATAGCAATTGCTCAAAGGCCGTTAGGGGCCTAAAGAGATTGCACTTGGTCTTCATTTGGTTAAAAAAATGAGAGAGTTGTAATTATTGGAACAGGGTGGTAAGAGAAGCCGCCTTTCCATTGAGAATCTCAACGGGAGAGTTCAGTTTCCCTCCAGATGCCACATTACAAAAACGCAACGGAACCCTCCTTGTGCCGCCCAAAAAAGCGTTGGAAGAAAAGCCTGGTGGAAAATTAGGATTGTCCGTGATCGGAACACATGGGCCCTTACGGTCAATGAGGCTATGGAAGTCCCTATACGCGTAGAGCGTAGTCAGGGTTTGTTCCACACAAAAAGAGGAAGATCACTTTCAATATTTTTTTTTAATAATTCTTAAGTCCTGCAGTTTTCACTAGGCTTTTAATAATATTGACACTTCTTTTCTGTACGAAAGTTCTCATTTGTCTGTCATATCAGCACAAAGAGGGTCAAACTAAAAAGAAACGCAGTGTAATTAGATAACACAGGATCCCCAGTCACAAGAGGGGGATAGTCACAGTTCACCCTTTCACCTCCTGCACATGATTTATCCCAGGTCAAGAGCTGACTAGAAAAAATCTCCTATAGAAGTGAAGGGACTGATTTATCTTAAGGCTCCTATGTGAAAAGAACTATGTAAAGCATCTTCTGACTGCGTAAAAGCAGTGCAAAAATGCCTATGGCCCCAAAAGGGAAAAATGCAAAACTTAAAATTGTAAAAAAAAATTGAATGTTATTTGAAAAATAAAAATAAAAAATCCTAAAAATGGTTTAAAAAATAAAAATGGGACCAAAACAAAGAAAATTTTTTTTGATGAACATTCCCTTTTTAAAATGTTCAAAACTGGGGGCCCTAGCAGGGTGACACTTCGTAATCGACTTTTTGTCAATGGACCCTTCTAACAACAATTGTTCAAAACGGAGACCCCCATTTACAGTTAGAACTATAGAAGCAATGTGCTAATATGGGGGATACTGTTGGTACTAATACAATGGGAGATTGTGGGTAACACTATGAGGGCCCCCTGATGGGTACAATTATTTTTGGGCAGTATTCATAATTGAAGGCAATATCTGCTGGGCACTATTATTTTTCTTTGACACGGTGAGGCACTACCACTGCTGGGGGCACTACTTCCTTGTTATTATTGAGGGGTACCGTGTACGTGTCACTATTTCTGGGGTACCATGTGTTTGTTAATATTTTTGGGGTGATTGTAATTATGTCATTACTATCTCTTAAGCACTGCATTTGGGGGCTCTGGGCAGGAGAACGGGCACAGTATTAGGGGTTGCAGCAGGAAAACACTGATGGGGCATCAGGATAGGGAGTTTGTATTGAGAATGAACCTTGAGAGATCGGAGAGCACACTTTGAAGAGGAGATGTAGCTAGAAGAAGCACTTTAGATGGTCTGGGCCGAATGAAGAAAGTGAGTAAAGAGAACGCATATAGTTGGAGAAGATGTTACCTGCAATTACAGTGTCCAGAAATAGGAGAGCAAAAAAAGGAATTGATACCTGACCGCAAGATCGAACAGGGTTTGTAAGTAGTCTGTGACTACAGACACAAAGGTCTTCATAGGAGCTGTGTACACAAAACGGGTAAAGAGTTTCAAGTAACGACTCTGTTATTTTTTCAAAATTTTTTCCCCTTTTTCTGAATTTTCACATTAGATTTTTTTTCTTTTTATATTACGATGGAAAATAGCAAAAAAAATATTTTTTTTTTTTTTTTTTTTACTTTTTATTATTTTTTTTTAACAGTAAAAGTGGTGTTAAAATAAGTTTAATAATTGTGTCTCTTTTCCATCATGGGTGTTTACATTTAGGTGATATAACATTTAACCCCTTAGGAACCTTACTTTTTTTGGGTTTGACCCGTTCATTTTTTCCTCCTGCCTTCCAGACCCTTTTAATTTTTTGTTTTTTTCCATCTATAAAGAGATCGAGGGCTTTTGTTTTGAAAGGCCCAAGATGGCTTTCTAAGGTTTTCTTTTGCCCGGCCCAAAAAATATCGGGAAAACCCCGAAAAAAATTTCCCAAAGTGGGAAAAATGTAAAAAAAAAAACCGGGCTTGCCCCATTTTGCAGGTTTGGTTTGTTTTTTTAGGAGGGCCCCACTCCCCGGTATTTTTGCAAACATGTAGGGGTTTCCGTTGTGTTTTGGTCCCCGAAAAAATAAAAACCCAAAATACTTCGATTTTTTTGCGCCATTCCCCCAATATTCTGTGACTAATAACTTTTTTGCATTAACACCTATGGATTTCAGTGAAGGCATTTTTTATTGGTACCATGCGACTTTTTTAATCAATTTCATTCCAATTCTTAGAGGTTGTGAAAAGGGACCAAAAAAAACGGGCCAATTTTTGCTTTTGGAATTTTTTTTTTTTTTACATTGTTCAGCTTTAATGTAAATAAAAGTGTTATTTCAATAAATCAAACTTTTTTGGACACGGCCCAATGCCAAATATGTGTAATTTATTTATTATTTTGCTTTTTTATTTGTAAAATGACAAAAGGAGAGTGATTTGAACGTTAATATTTTTTTTTTTTTTACACATTAAAAATTTTTTTTTTTTTTCCCTTTTAACCCTTTTGTCCCCCCCGGGGGCTTCACCACTAGGGGGCCAATCATTTTAAAAGGCCCAATTTATTTTTAATACAAAGCAGGGGGGAAAAAAAATGGGGGTTTTATTGCTTCCCGGGCCCGGGGCCGGAAGTAGTTTAAAAAAAGGGAAAAAATGGCTGCAATGGGGGGCCTTCACCCAAAGGGTTCCCGTGCCCCTGTTTTAACCCCAACGGAACCCCTTGATTTTGCCGAGGTGAGCCCATCGCCAAATGGGGGAAAAAAGTGGCCGCGGCCTCTAAAAAAGGGTTTAAAAAGTTTCTGGAAAGGCGCCGGCACCATCCGCGCTGTAAAACCCTCAAAATTTTAAAAGGGTTTTGGGGTTTAAGCGGCGGAAATTTCGGCGCATTTCGTCCCCCACAATTACGCCGGGTGCTTTTGGGGTTCCTAAAACGCACGTAATCCAGTGGCGCATAGACATGCATTACCGCGCCGCGTTTTTCGCCGCAAGTAAAATTACATGCCCCTTATCTTCCCCCCGCGTACAATAAAAGTCGTAAAGGGAGAGCCGGGAAAAAGGAGGGGTTTTAAATTTAAGGGTTTTCTTTTGAGAAAATTTGGGTTAAACCGTAAATTTTGGCGTGCCTCTTTTTTCGAAATTTTAGTGGGAAAAAAAGGGCGGGAAAAGTGTGCCGAAATTCGTGTGTGGAAAATACCCATATAGTCAATTGGCCGTCGGCAAGAGGTTAAACGGTTACTAGATGTATAGCGATCCTTGACCATGACCCCACTGGGTGTAGAGGAGGCCATATTGGACAGGTATAAACCATATAGCGGTTGTTGAGTTTCATGCGCGGATGATCTCGAGCAATTAAACCCATAAATAAATCCCTTTTTTACCAAACCCAGCCCCAGCCCATATCCCGGGGGGGGTTTTACCCCTTTCCTGTGTATGTATATTGCTGCCACACCAGTGTGCACCTATGCTCATTTTTTTCCAAAAAGTTTTTGGATGTGCAAAGCCAAATATTGTTTTCTAGATTGTTCGTATGGGGGAGTGGATGCCCCCTCATTGGGTTTTTTCCAAATCCCCCACCTTCACAGGTTTTAAATCAATTTCAGTGGACATCTTAGCTGGAAACCTTCACTCCCCGAAGGTGGAGAATTCCCGAACAAGCCCTTTAAAAAGAGGGAACGTTAAATGTGGTTCCCCCTGTAATTTAGGGCGCCTTTCGGTTTGGGGGTGGGCTTAAAACGTTTTGATCAAAAAAAGGAAAATAAAGAACCCCAAAAAATTTTTTTTTGGGAAACCCAAAATACAGAAATGCTTTTTTTAAAAAACCTAGTGCCTTTTTATATTTTTTTAAATTTGTAGTGTGCTGTGATTTGGAAGTGTTTTATTGCTGCCACACCATGTGCACCTATGCTCATTTTTTTTTTCCAAAAAAATTTTTGGAGGGGCAAAGCCAAATATTTTTTGAGGGGTTTCACCTAGTCCATCAGCAGACGGGGTCACAACTTTTTTACCCCCTTCATATCAAGAACCAAAAAAGGGAAAAAGGAAAAAAATAAGAGGGAAAAACTGCTGGAGCAGAAAAAAAAGCCAAAAACCCCCAATTTTTTGGGCCCTTTGGGGAAAGAAAATTGGTTGTGCTATCAGGTTGCAGTCACAATTTCAACTTGACGTCTGGCAAGAGGTTTGCAGGAGTAAGAGGAGAAGGGTGTGTATGTGCAAGGTGGTTGCTCGTATGTATGTATGCTATTACATGTCAGTGACTAGAAGGAAGCGTTTTTACAGCATAGCGCCCATAGTCTATAAAGGAATTATCTATGATAATTGCATGAACAATCTTAAGGTTCAGGCTCGAACTTAATGATGCTAACGATGACCTATAAGACTCTATAACCTGTCCCCTTGTCACGGATGCGCCTGCGACCTTTATCCCGGGTCGCAGGCGCATCCGTGACCTGCTGCCGAGCGGCGCCGCGACCCGCATGTCGGGTCGCGGGCGCGCTCATTCCCCGATCTGTCCCCCTGTCTACTTACCCGGCCACGCTCCTGCTGCAGCCTCTATCCCGCGGCGCGTGCGGCCCCGCTCCCTAGGGCGTGCGTGCAAGCAGGCAGTGTTAAATTTAAAGGGCCAGCGCACCGGTAATTGGATATTGCCGGTCGCTGCCCTTATTTAGCAGGATAAAGGGTAACGCACATGTGGTGGGTGCTCAGTGGTAAGGTCAAAAATTGACTAGTTTACAGATAGTAGTAGAAAACCAGGGGGCACCAATTCTGGTATTATACAAATAAAGGAGTATTTTATTGTTACAAAATAGATAGATTCTGCTTCAAGGAACTTTTTGTATAAAGGTTACAGTGATACAAAAGATGCCCTAACATTAGAGTTTCGGCCGTTAGCCTTTGTCACAAAAGACATCTTAATAGATATGAGGCATAAGGTAGATCAGATAATGATGAAAGTACCAGGATGAGAGCAAGATTAGCGCTGGTAACGGGCGACACAAAGGTATGAGGTAAGGCTGCTATTACAAGTATAGGCTGTGAGCAGCAGGAGGAATCATGCAGAGGCATCTATTTTGTGAAAAATAAAATACTCCATTATTTGTATAATACCAGAATTGGTGTGCCGTGGTTTTCCACTACTAGCTGCCCTTATTTAAGCCTGCTTCTTCCTGTTGCCCTTGCCGGATCTTTAGTGCCATTAACCTACAGAGAAAGCGTTCCTGAAGTCTTGTCTGATTACCGTGTACCGTACCATTTGCCTCCGTCCCTCGACCACGAACCGTTGCCGCCTGTCCTAACCTTCATGCTTGTCCTCAACCACGAACCGTTGCCGCCTGTCCTGACCTACCGCCTGTCCCCGACTACGAGCCTGCCTGGCGATTTTGCACCACGCTACACCTCGGCTGCCTCCGCAGGCAAGTCACGTCAGGGGTAGCGACCTGGTAGACTCCCGCCGCAGCAAGTCCATCACACTTTGCGGCGGGCTCTGGTGAAAACCGGGACCTACTTAGATTCTGCTCCCTGGCGCGGCTTACACCAATGCCTGCAGTGGTCCAGTGGATCCACTACCTCCCAGCGTGACACCCCTCCATACATCTCTGCTTTAAAGGGGTTGTCTCACTACAAGGAATGCTGCTTTTTATATTAAAGATCTTGCAAAAACAAGTCACTTTGCTATATGTGTCCATTAACAGTGTCCTACCTATTCCTAGATATCCCCTCTTGTATGGGCTGCATCAGGTCCTCAGGTCGCTATAGCTACCAGACCTGTTCAATCTCCTGATAGGCTGCCAGCACTGGTTCTATAGCTACAGACCTGTTCAATCTCTCCTGATAGGCTGCAGCACTGGTCGCTATAGCTACAGACCTGTTCAATCTCTCCTAGATAGCTGCCAGCACTAATTGCAATGAAAGCTACAGACACTGTTTGATGCTACCCTGAAGCTGCCAGCACCTAATTGCTATAGCCCTACCAGACCTGTTTTGATCTCCCTGATAGGAGCTGTCACACTGGTTGCTATAATCCAAGTTATAGTGACAAAATTCAGGAGAGGGGGAGATCCAGGGATTTTTCTGTTGCCAGATTGGAGTCAGGAAAAATAATTTTTCCCTAAAATGAGGGCAATTGGCTTCCCCTCTTGGGGGGGTTTTTTCCTTCCTCTGGATCAACACCCCTTTCAAAGGGTGAACTATGGACGCTTGTCCTTTTTTTTGCCTTACAAACTATAAATAAAACCTGGCTTTACGCAGCCTAGTAGTAGCCAGTAAAACGCTCAAAATGAAAAAAGAAAAGGGACTGAATAAGATGAATATGCAGGGGAACACCCCTTTAATCCCAATACCTTTTTCCTCCGGCCCCTCTTTTATCAGCCCCCACACCCTCTAAAATTTTTCAGTGTTTCCCCCCACACTCTAACTCACTGCCCAACACATCAACTCTCCTCCAGTTTTACAAGTTTCAAATGCAACCTGAAACCCCCCTCACAGATAGTTAAATTTTCAATGACCGCCCCCACTCCCCTTAGCACAATCATTCGCCTCATTTCTGTCCCCCCTTCTCCATTAGATTGTAAGCCCTCATTTGGCGGGTTCTGTCCCTTCCTTCATTTTCATTAGGAAAACTTAAATAAAGGGCTGCGCCTTTTATCTTTTTTTTCACCCCAAAAATGGCGCCCCGTTAGAGCAACGCATACAAAAAGGTGCTTATCGGTGCCCGGGCACTTTGTAATCCCCGCCTGATGGGGGGGGCGTGCGGGAAGCGGGGCCCCCTCCCCCCTCAAAGCTACACATTTTAGTTTTTATACAAAAAATCCAGACCATCATTTGGGGAAACAGGTGAGCACTTTAAAAGTGGTTTCCCTAGCAGAATGTCGCTTTGAGCTAAAAATCATAAATCTATCCCCAGTAAAACCGGGTTAATAGATTCAGGTGCAATCTCCCGCTCATGCCCTCGTCCCAGGAGAAAGGGACCCAGGGGAGCTTTGGGGGGGAGGGGAAGAAAGTGAGTAGGTATGTTTTTTTTTTATAGCCCTTTTACCTGCCTTATAACGGGGGCAATTTTTCAAATTTTTAATACCGGGGGGCCAATTTCTTCTATTATATGGGGGCCATATAATCTAATTATATT
>JAODAL010009439.1:0-110887 GCA_025379985.1 Phyllomedusa bahiana | reverse complement strand
TTTCCCTGGGGCTATCCCCGCACCCAGCCCCCCCCTTTCCCCGGGCTTCCTCCTCCGAGTCCCCGCCGTGGACAATCAGGTTCAGGATATCAAGACCATTTGGCGAGAGACCCGACAAGCCCTACTCCAGGCTTCTGCCCGTATGAAGACCCAGGCTGACAAGAAGAGGAGACCTTCCCCTACGTTCCTCCCAGGGGATAGGGTGTGGCTCTCGTCTAGGTACATACGCCTCAAGATTCCCAGTTACAAATTGGGTCCGCGTTTTCTGGGACCCTTCAGAATTCTGCGACAACTGAACCCGGTGTCCTATAAACTCTGTCTGCCTCCATCTCTCCGGGTCCCTAACGCCTTTCATGTTTCCCTCCTGAAGCCTCTGGTCCTGAACCGGTTCTCCCAGAGGGGCGCTGCTCAATCTCCGATGCTAGAATCCCCAGATGTCTTTGAAGTGAAGGACATCCTGGACATGAAGATCGTCAGGGGTAAGCGATTATTTCTTGTCGATTGGAGGGGTTTCGGCCCCGAAGAGAGGTCCTGGGAACCAGAGTCCAATATCCTGAATCCAGACCTTATCCGTAAATTCCTTCAGCCTAAAAAGAGGGGGAGACCTAAGGGGGGGGGTACTGTCACGGCCCCTCCTGCTCCCCGGCCCGCGGGCCGCGGGCGCACCCGTGACCCCCTGTCCGGGTGTCCACCGGGGTCGGGTGCCGCCGCTGGCCGCGGGACGAGCCGGGGGGCTGCTGCTGCCAGGGACTCACCTAACCTCGCTCCTGTGCCGTCCGCGTCCTCTGCCGGCCGGGGCGCGCGTGCCTGTGTCCTAAGGCGCGCGCGCGCTCGTTCTCGTGGATTTAAAGGGCCAGCGTCCCGTTAATTGGCTAATTGCCTGGCGCTTCTCCTACTTAAGGTACGTCCCACTAATACTCCTTGCTGGATCTATGTTGCCTCGTGCCTTAGCTAAAGCGTTCCCAAAGTGTATTCTCGCCTTTCCGTGTACCAGACCTCTTGCTACGTTTCTTGACTCCGAACCTCTGCCGCCTGCCCGACCTTCCTGCCTGTCCACGACCACGAACCTTTGCCGCCTGTCCTGACCTGCTGCCTGCCCACGACTACGATTCTCGGACTACGATTCTGCACCACGCTGCACCTCGGCTGCCACCGCAAGCAAGTCACGTCAGGGGGGACGACCTGGTAGCCTCAAGCCGCAGCAAGTCCATCCCGCTTTGCGGCGGGCTCTGGTGAAAACCGGGGGCTACTTAGATTCCGTTCCCTGGCGTGGCTTAACTACCATCGCTTGCGGTGGTCCGGCGGATCCACTACCCAACCCTTACAATATCTTTTTGATGACATAAAAAAACTGTAAAAATGATAAGAAACCCTTTAAGTTGTTTTGTTTTCCCCTTTTTTGATCTTTTTTTTAAACTGTTTTCAATTATCAATTGGTTTTTTTTTAAATTTTCCCTTTGGATAAACAAAAACTTAATTTTCCAATTGTACACTTTTTTCCAAAGGGGCCCCTTTGAAAAAATCGGCCCCGGGGCCCAGCCCCAGCTGTATCAGTTCAGGAGGTAGTTTTTCCCCCTTGATGATTTTTTTATTTTTTTCCCTTTAAAATTTGTATAAAAAGGTAATACAAAAATTTGAAATTTTCCCTTGGTTTTAACCCAAAATTTCAGTGGGCAAAAATTTTTCCCAACCCGGGGCCAGGGAAAGTTCACAGCCCACAAAAAATGCGAAAAAAAAGAAAATTAAAGGGAAAAAAAAATATTTAAAGGGAATTTCCCAAGTAAAAGGGCACAAAAAACAGGTTAGTTACAGGAATAAGCTGGAGAGGGGGTTGTTTAAAAGTGGGCAGAAAGGGACCTGCATTTTTTTTTAAATTTATTTTTCTCCCGGGGAGTCTTCCAGACGGGGATTTAAATTGGAGTGTTTTTTGGGGAAAAGGATAAATTTCTGCTTTAAAAAAGGGGTTTGTCCTTTTAAACAAGGACACACACAATGACAAAAAAAAAAAAAAGAGAGCTAAGAAAGCAAACGCCCAAAAAAAAAAAAAAAAGGGAAACGACCCATAAAAGGGAAAAAACCTTGGGAAGGGAAAAAACAAAAGAGAGCCCAGAAAAGAAGTGGATAAAAGGGGGTAAACATGAAAGGGGGAAGGGAAAATTGTAAAGGGTAAAGGTAAAAAAAGAAGGCCAAAACACCAAAAAGTAGAAAGAGGGGCACAACCCCGGGAAAAAGCCCCTAAGTCCCCAAAATTAAAAGAGGAAGTTGTAGAATACAGCCCCACACTCTTGGCTACTTACCACATTTGAGAATTTCTTTGAGCAGAGTTTGAGAAAAATTTTCCAACAAAAAATTCCCGAAAGTACCTCTTAATTTTTTCTAATTTTTGTCTACTTTGCAGGCACCCCTTTTTAGATTTGAAAAAGATTTGACTGCAACTTTAATAAAATTTTTTTTGGGATTTAAATTCCCTTATTTTCATACAGTTAAAGGACCAATGCAAAAGGGGAAAATTTTGGGTGGGCACGTTTTTTTTTATCCCGGGTTTTCCCTTTAAAAAATCTTTGCTTCTTTTTGAAAAAAGTTCTTAGAAAGCAAAATCTAAGTTCCCCATCTGCAAAATTTGGGGTTTCCGTTCAGAGTCCCCTTTAGGGTGGGGATTCAGTGAAAAATTTTCCCGAATTAAAAATTTCACAGCACACACTCCCGTTTTTTTTGTTTAAAAATAATGGTAAAGTTGGAAAACCAAAAAATTTAAAAGGTCTTTTGGACACCAAATTTTTTCTTCATCTTTTTTTTTGGAAAACCCCTGGGGCAGATGTGAAGTGGGGACAAAAGCTGATAAAGGCCAAAAATGAGAAAGACGTTGTTTTCTGGTTTTGGGGGAGATCATAAATAATAATTTTTTTTTTATGGTTAGCGCCCCCTCATATTCCCCAGCATTTTACAATTTGGAGGGGGGGGGAAAAAAGACCAAAAAAGACCCTACAATTGGCCCCAAATTTAAAAGGGTTTCTTACGAAAGATAACCAAATTTTGTGGGGCCCCCCGTCGAAATCTTACAAAACCCAAATTTGGGGTTTTTACCCGGGTTTAGACGAAAAGGGGAAAAAATTTCAGTTTTTCAATTGGGTTTCCCGCCATGTGGGCCCTAAATATGGGGGTTTTTTTTATTTTAGAATTCCCGGGTGGACATGCCACCCCCGGGCAGTAAATCTATAAACAGTTTTTAAAAAGGAAAAATGAGTGCCCTAAAGGAGTTGGGGGGGGGGGTTTGCCATTAGGGGGTTTTTGGTAGGCCAAAAATTTAAAAAATTTTTATCCTTTAGGGGCCCTCTTTCAGCTTTTTTGAGGTTTTTGAATGGGGGACCCCAAACCCGGTGGCATCCCTGTTCCCGACAAATGGGCGCACGTGTGAAAAACCTTTTGGGGCGTGGGATAAAGGGAAAGGATGATTGAGAAAATTTAAACTGAAAAATCACAGCAAAGCGGAGAGAGCATTTGGGGGGTAAACAGAGGGAGGGGGGTGAAAGTTTGTGGGGTTTTCAGCCCCTTTGGGGGAGAGTTTTATGGGTGAGAAAGATGAGTTTATGTTGTATTCTATACTGAATGGGCAACCATTGGGAGTGACTGACACAGGATAGAGGCATCATTATAGGGGCTGGAAAGAAAGATGAGCCTGACTGCTGCATTCCGGACAGGATTGGAAGGGGAGAGTTGCAGAGAGGGAGACCGATAAGAAAGGAGTTACAGTAGTCAAGACGAGAAAGAATAAGAGCAAAAATGAGAGTTTGATTTTGTTTCCACAGGAGAAAAGGAAGGATTCTGGAGTTTGTTCTTGAGGTGCAGTTGGCAGGAGCAGGAAAGGGACTGGATGTAGGGGGTGAAAGAAAGTCAGAATCAAGTATAAGACAGCGGGCCTGCTGCTATGATTTTATGGTGGGCCACACACTGAGACAGAAATGGCAGGGTAAGGTCGGTTAGTAGATGGTGGGATGACAGAAGTTAAGTTTTGGTGAGGTTTAATTTAAGATATGGGGAGGACATGATGTCAGAGACAGCAGACAGACAGTCACGGGTTTGTTTTGTAGCAGGGCAGGAGTGATGTCCCGGGAGGAGGAAGATGAAACAACTAACAGCTTATAGCCTCTCCCTACTATTAAAGTGTCTGGATAATAGCTGTGTCTTTCCTAGAGGGATCGGTGAAGGAGAAGATACAGGCTAAATAGCTTTATGTAGTGGATTGGTTCTTTCTGTGTGGGTTTCAGGGCATTCACCAGTGGGGAGGCTGGGATAAATCCTTTCCCCCTCCCTTCACCCACTTTTTCCCCCCACCCTTGGTTGAACTTGATTGACTTGTGTCTTTTTTCAACCGTACTATGTAACTATGTAATTAAAGGGTTTGTCCAAGTGTTTACTAAGATAAACGAACAGCATCAAATGCTATAAAATAACCAACAATAATTATGTACATTTTCAATCCACCCTGGTACAGTGCCCAAATTTTGGTGGTTCCTGCTGGTCTCTGCCTATTGACCGGCAGAGAAATTTCTATAAATACACAAGACCACTGAGGCCAGAGATTGGCTGCAATGGTCAAATTAATGCACAAGATTTTAATGTTGCAGGGAAATAAACAAAGACTTCTGGGAACCACTAAAAAGATGAAGCTGGAGCAGTAGGGAATTTAACAGGTGAGTAATGGATGCTTTTTATTTTATAACATTTGTCTGCTGTTAGCATATTTATTAAACTCCCAAACTGCCATTTCTTATTCTATAAAGCTTAGATCCCACAGATGCTCAATTGTGTCCAAATTTATGGGACCAAGGTAGTACCTGGAAGTCTAGGGCATGCTCTTCCAACTAATTTTGGAAATTTCAAGCCATGTGACATGTTGCACTATCTTATTGGAGGAATCCCATCCGATCCGGGGAAAAAACAGTCACATGTTTGGGTGTATGTGATCTGAAAAGATAGTTCATACCCAAATCGGTTGAGAGAACCCACATGGATGAGTGGCTCAGAGAATGCCACAAAAATTAATTCCCAGATCAAAGTGCAGTCAACAGTATTGTTGAGCTGAACCGTTCGGAAAATGGTTAGTTCGGCACAAATTTTTTTACGTTTTTTCCGAACCCGAACCGAACCGAATTTTTTGCCGCAAGTTCGTTAAAAAGTTTGGTCTCGGCACACGCGTTCGGCACCTATTTCAGCTGCTTCCTACAGTTTTGTCGGCTAGGCCAGCAGGGCAGAGCCCAGATGGGGGGGGGGGGGGGGAGGGGTGGGGTCAAAAATGTCACCAGTGAGTGGCTGTTAAAATCACATGACCGTCTTATGTGTATGTCACTGTGTTTCCTGTTGAACGCCGTTTCCACCTTACTCTCTGTAGTGATCACACTGCTGCCTGTGTCTGCTGGTTTGCCAGCAGGCAGAAATACCTTTTAATAGCAATTTAACACAGGAAAAGCTGCTAGTAAGATTACTAAGAGGGGAGGGGGTGGGCGCTAACTTAGGGAATTATAAACAGCAATAGTTAGGAAGTTAGGTAGTTTTATATAGATATTCCATAGAAGAAAGCCTGTTTATAATCTATTTGCCCGTTGCAAAGTATAGGCATTTAAGACCACCTGATTTGCTGTGAAGGTTCTTCCATACAAACCCATTTCACCAGTATTGCATAGAAAAAAAATTCTGTTTATAATCCTATTTGCCCATTGCAAAGTATAAGCATTTAAGAGCACTGTTGAATGCTGTCTTTGGAGTTTCAGTTTTTTCAAAAAGAGACTATGAACCAATCTTGACTTTTTTAATATTTATCCTATTTTTTCCTATTCAAAAAAATCTTGTTTTTAAAAAGTAATTTCTTCCTGTTAATTTTTTTTGAGTGTCTGAAGGTCATTTTTTAATGCTTTTTGGGTCGTGCTGCGTAAAAAGACAGCGAAAGTCAATGTCCTATTCCCCAAAAATCTTTGTTTCAAATAATCATTTCTTCTTGTTAATTTTATTGTGAGTGTCCATAAGGTCATTTTTGCTGATTTTGGGGTCAGGCCACTGTAAAAGACACCGTTAGTAAAGGTGCTAGTGAAAAAAAAGCTTAATTCACACACTCATTTCTTCTTGCTAATATTATTCTGAGTGTCCATTAGGTCATTTTTGCTGGTTTTGGGGTCAGGCTACTGTAAAAGGGGTGCCATGGGTGCCAATAGGGCTGTACTCCTAATCAAAAAGGGGCCAAATGATATGTATTTAAAAATAGCAACTTGTAATGGGTGGGTGCCCCATTTGATTTAGCTGCATGGGGCCCTGAAACGGTTAGTAGATGACTGACGGCAGCACTGCCTACCGCTGCACCCCATATGCCAGCTGAACCTCCATGTTCCCCGTTGGTATGTTCTTGCTGCCTCCACATATATGACATTTTCTTGGGCTTTGGTGCAAAAAGTGATAGGGGGCTTCTGCCAGTTACCATGTGCCATTTCCAATACCGGTGTCTTCTTATGTGTCAAAGGGGCCCCGTGGCAGCTGCCAGCGCTGCACCTCCTATAGCTTATGTCCTCTCTTTTCAGTTAGCCATTAAAAGGAAAAGAATTATTTTAGCCTGTGAATTTTTTTCTGTGACTCTTAGAGCCAAATTTTCTTCACTAAGTTGTCACACAAATCCATTTTGCTGTTGTAGATGTTAATTGCAGCTTCTCCTCACCTGTATGGGTATAAAAATTAACCAGAACATCTTCTCCCATTGACTTCAATGGGGTTCGAAGTTCAGTTCGAGTTCGGCTCGAACTTTGACACAAATTCTTCTCAAAATTCGAGGTTCTACTCGAACTTGAGCTTTTTAGGGTTCGCTCATCACTAGTCACCAGCAGCTTGTGTTCTTCCAGCAGTGGTTGCCTGTTGTTTGTTTCTCACCTGATATGCCAACATCCTTCTCTTCAATGAAGCAGAAAATGTAACTCATCGTAGAAGGCAACCCTTTTGCCAGTCAGTGAAGGTCCAATTCTAATACTGTTGTGAACATTTTAACCTTTTTTTGTTGTTATGACTTTGTTAGCAGAGGTGCATTGACCATCCATCTGCTTTTGAGCTTTATATACAGTAGGGTTTACTTAAATGCAGTCCCCTGGTTCATTTTGGCAGTTACCTGCTGTACTATAGTGTTGGTCTGCCCTTGCACACCTTTGCAGCTGACATTCACTTCTTACATCAATGGTACATGGTGCTCTACAGTTTCCACAACGCTTATTCACAATAGTGCCATTTGTCCACTCATTATACACTTTCACCACAGCAGCTGACAACAGTTCACAAACTGCACAGTTTCAGCAATACCGCCACCCCTGACCTGAAAACCAATGATCATCCCTTTTTGTAAATGTGATAATTTGCCCCTTTTAACCATGAAAACAATGAGGGATATGTGTGTAGACAACCTATCACGCACTTTGCATACCCACCATGCCAGCTCAAGACACATGATTTCCCATTTGAGCTATGTGTTGCTGATACCAAAAGAAGGAAGTGGTCATAATAATGTGAAATGTAGATTGTGAGCTTTATTGAGAAGAGGAATTCATGTGACAATCTCTATACAGTGCTGTGGAGTATGTCAGTGCTACATATGTAATATAAATAAGGACAGAACTCTCAGACCATGAAACAAAAGTAGAAAACTACTAAACCTAAGAACTTTGGCACTAAACTCCTGGGCACACATAATTTGGTAATTCCTTTTAAAGTATTCACATGGTCGCACACCAGTCAGTAAGTATTGTAAGAGAACTTGGCTGAATAAACTATCTTTACACAGACTCACAGCCTGCTAAGAAGGTGGAGATCACACGTATTATTGGGGGATACTTTGAATGAGATCACACTGAGATAACAGTCTTTTCTTCCATGATGACGAGTCTTACAGTAATAGTTATTAAACATTGTGTATAGAGTGAGATTGAAGAGGGTGCAGACAGCATTGTATTGCGAGTCAAAATAGTATATTACTGGGAAGATCTTTTTAATGTCAGACAGCATACTTTCTGCAAATGTTAAAAGATAGAGAACACTTAGGAACCTTTCCAACATAATCCATAATATGATGCTAGAAGTGAACTTTTCAAATAGTTGTTCTTTTCAACTCTAGACTTAATGATGTTATCTATAATCTATATCAATTAAATGTTGAATTCGAGCAGGTAGCCTTGTGATATCTCTCCTCAGTTGCCTTTTCACTACATAGCAAAGAAAATGCTATCTTTATTGTTCCACTCTTCCTTTTGTTAAGGCTGTGTTCACATAAACGAGAGATCTTTGGAACATAACTACGTCTTGACAGATATGTGTTGGGAAGGATCCAATGATTCCTAACAGATCCTAACAACTAAAAACTGGGTTCTGTACTTTTATGTTGGAGTTCTAATATTTGTGATGGCAAGACAAAAGATGAAAATTATTTTTTTTCTATCCTCATTTATGTTCAGCAGCAATTTTTTTCCAACTGACCACTTTTTAACCAGCTCCTGATTGGGTCATTTACTTCCTTTCGTAATCAGGCACATTTTCATTTTCTTAAGTTCACACAGGTTTGAATTCTATAACTTTCTCGCACTCGATTATTCTACAATTTTTTTTACCTTTCTTCCGTAATATGTTAGGCTTTATTTTTATGTTATTTTACATTAGATGGTTTTGCCTGGATGTCAATGGAAGGTCGTCATCCAGTTAAATAAAGTCCTACTGTCAATGCTTAGTGCTCTATGAATAAATTAGAAGGTTTGCTACTGAAGTCATCACATACAGAGAGATGAGGGTCAGTACTGTCTGTCTAAGAACCACATTTTCATTTGTGATTTTTTACTTAACAGCAGTACACTAATGTATAGCATGTGCCTGTGCACTCCACATCTGTATATATAATAATAAAATTTTATATATATATATATATATATAATATATATAATATAAATAATATATAATTAATATATATACACACATATATCCACTTTTTTTTTTTTTTCAGTTTAGGTAAAGGAGACTGCAAACAGGTTACTACATACTTTTGCTCAGTCTGTTTGCTGGAAGCACATGGGAGGGCAGGCAAGTCCTTGTGATCCATTCTTTTTGGTTCTGGTGCTGTGTGGTGTCCATTGATGCTGTCATGCTTTACCTGCGAGGTGGTGTAACTCAGAGCAATGGGCCAAGGCCTGACAGCATTGGTGTTATTGGGCTGCTCGGTCATTCCTATTGCTGGTGTTGTCTTTGTTGTAGTCATTGTTGTAGTGGGGCTCAACGCTACACCTACAGTGTCAGTGCAGGTACCCACTAGAGGTCACTGTAAAGTGGCAAGTGGGCTTATACAGTTTAATTAAAAAATATACTAAGAACTTCATGCTTATTGTTGTGATATTTTATTTAGCATCATTATATTAATGGATAGAATTCAAGACTTGAATCCATGTCTGTATTTTTTTTTCTCTTTCAGTAGACAAAGTATTGTCTGTACCTACATGATTACCAGGGAGAAAGGGTCAGTGCTTTTTGCAAACACATTCTGTGACATGTATGAAATTTGGTGTTGGCATGCCAAGTTTCATGCACCTAACATTAGTGTAGAATGCTCCTGATTTATAAACCCGCCATGCAATGCACCCTGGAGTGGCGTGCGGGAGATTTAAAAATGTATCCTGCGCCTGATATCAGGCAGTAAAGACGTCAGATATACTTGTCGCCCATTATGTACAAAGATAGAAAGGGAGATGGTAATCTGGGTTATTACTTTATACAGCATCACAGAAATAGCTAATAGCTTAAGGGTTCTAGTATACAATTCAGCCACCTCCCATTCTGTCCCAACAAACCAACATGACATAATTAATTCTCAATGTATTTACATATTATTTCAGCTTTTTCTGGTAGATTCCATATTCATAGACAAAAGTTATGTGGACACCCCTCTGAACTGGGTTTCAGTCACACCTGTTGCAAAATATACATACAATCAAACACAGAAACAGGCAGTGTGGATTGATTTGAGTGTGGATCCTATGAATTTAGACATAGCCGTAAAATAGAAAAGCACAAGTTCCAAGAAGGCAGATCTGTGTCACATCATCTTTTTGGATAATCTCTCATTCCTTGTTGCATCACTTGAGAGCTCCAAATTGCTTCTCAAAGTGACATCAGCACAATAACTGTGTTTTGTAAGCTTCATGAAAAGAATTTTATAATTTTACACCTGCATACAAGTTTTAGATCTCCATGCAGAATTTTCATCATCTTCTGTTGTGGTGAAAAGAAAGCCACCACTGGAATCTAGAGCAGTAGAAATGTGTTTTCTGAAAAAAAGTAATGTTTTATTATCTGGCTGTGTGATGACCAATGTCTCTATCTGCCTGGCATGCATGCTTACCAGGCTCGGGTTTTTCCTTGGCCAATTTCTGATCAGCGATTTCAGAAAGGATTTCCTTCTGTCAACATCCGATGTCACAGATGACATTCACTGCGCTTTAACACGTCACCTTTCACTGCGATGAGACATTCCTCTGTTTTCCACAGGTTTCAGTCTCCGGCATACACACCCACAGCTGTACTTCCGATCAGCAGGAAAGTTGCTGAACTTTACCTCTGGCACTCTGACTCACTCTTTTTGACTCACAGGCTGAGCAGCTAAGGCTAGGTCCACACTACTGAAATCGACCATTTTTTTTCTGATGCAGGACCATGTTTTTATGTCTCTCATATAATTGAATTGTATGGGAAGATACCGAAAAAACTAAAAGCGCCAGCGTATTATACAATATGTTGTATAATACACTGGCGCCGAAAGACGATCGTATAAAAAACGTCCCGTGGAGACTAGAGGTAATTTTTTCTATTGTAGTCTATGTGGCTGCCTGAACAATCGTATTGTCAGCGCTCTTAAAATCCTAGAACCGACGAAAAAAATGATCAGATTGCAATGCCGTGGAGACATAGCCTAACAGACTGGTAGTTTTTATTTAACTGTGTCCCTATAACTATGATTACAGCCCCTCCCCTGACAGCAGTACAATCAAAACTTCAGAACAGCAGAATGCAATGTAACAGACCAGAATCATCAATCATACATCAGATGACAGCTCCCAGTAAGAGAGACAGTGGGGTCAGTCTACCAGCCCACACCATATCTTAGTTTGGCAGATTCCTACCAAAATGTTTGCAATCCACTGTAAAATGTAAAGGAAGAGTGAAAATTATTATGGACTGCTTATAAGATTATGTTTCCACTGAGAGCTAATAATAAAGCTACAGGACACAAAGATTTTGAAGACAATTATATGCTTCCAGTTTTGTAGTAACAGTATAGAAAATAAATAGTAAGTGAGCTCTAGAGTTTAATAACATATAGATATGTTTTAGCAACAATTCTCTCTACCAAATTTGTCCTGCAAATATGATGTGCACAAATTTGAGGACTATTCCTTTCATCAAATGTGTTTCAGCTCATTGGTATTTCTGAGATGTGCTATGCCTCTTCAGGTTATGTCACACCATCTTGATATAGCTATGGTCAAAGTTCGATTCAAAGTTCGAGTCGAACTCAAACCGAACTTCGAACCCCATTAAATTCAATGGAAGAAGATGTTCTGGTGAATTTTTATACCCATACAGGTATATGGGTATATGGGTATATGCAATTAGCATCCATAACAGTAAACTGGATACGTGGAACAACTTAGTGAAGAAAATTTGGCTCTAAGAGTCACAGATAAAGATTAACAGGCTAAAATTATTCATTCCTTTTAATGGCTAACTGAAAAGATGAGGACAGCATAGCTATAGAAGGTGCAGCGCTAGCAGCTGCCACGGGGCCCCTTTGACCTATAAGAAGACATTGGTATTGGAAACGGCATATGGTAACTGGCAACGGGCAAATAGGATTATAAACAGAATTTTTTTCTATGCAATATCGTTGAAATTTGGTCATATGGAAGAACTCTCACAGCAAATCAAGTGGTCTTAAATGCCTATACTTTGGAATGGGCAAATAGATTATAAACAGATTTTTTTATGAAAAACTACCTAACTTCCTAAATATTGCTCTGTATAATTCCCTAAGCTAGCTGTCCCCTCTTCCCCCCCCCCCCCCGAGTAATCTCACTAGCAGATTTTCCTGTGTTAAATTGCTATTAAATGGTGGCAAACCAGCAGACAACAGGCAGCAGTGTGTTCACTACAGAGAGCAAGGTGGAAATGGTGTTCAACAAGAAATACTGTGACATACACATAAGACGGTCATGCAATTTTAGTAACCAATTAGATCCTTACACCCTAGTGACTAGTGATGTTTTTGAACCCCTCTATGCTCTGCACTGATTGGTTGGCCGCCAAAACTGGAGGAAGCAGCTGATAAGACGCCAAACGCCTGTGCCGAACTTGCGGCAAAAAAATTTGGTTCGGCAAAAACGTAAAGTTCGTGCCGAAATAACCATTTTCCGAACGGTTTACTTTTGTCTCAATTTTCCATAGAACATTTCCCCATGAGCATTGTGGCGTAAACAGGTGGTCTCGAATAAACTTGAAATAGTTGCAATAGTTTTTTTAAACATTTTACCATGAATGCACAGCAGAAGCAAGTTTGAAGATAAAAAGAACATTGCACATGGCAGGCAGGGACAGTCTTGGGGTCATTAGCGCTAGGGCGCACTGTCTGTCTGTTCCCGTATATCCAAGGTTCCATTACACCATAACCAGCCCTAATTTATTTTTCCCTCCTGTCATCAGGATTAGTATGGACCCTATTCTGAAACTCACTAATCAGGTGGTAGGCCTGGTTAATTTGGTGTACGACCTGGTCAATCAGGTACATCTCCTCACCCAGCTACAAGCCGCTGCACCCCCTGTGGTAATACCCACCCTGCCACCCACTGTTATCAGAGAGCCTAGAATTCTGTTCTCAAACCGTTTTTCTCGGGGAACGCAGGAAGTTTGAAACTTTTCAGGAGTCTTGTAAACTGTATTTCAAGATTAAGCCACTTGCCTCAAAAGCCCAAATGGTGGCGGTAGTGGTCTCCCTTATACAGGGTGACCCAAAAGAATGGGCCCTCAAGCTTGACCCCGATGCTCCAGAGTGGAATTTTCTGGACCTGTTTTTCAGTTCCTAGGGATCATATATGCCGAGCCAGACCAGGGTCTAGCTAACGTCATTAAAGATGTCTGGGTTGGCCACCTCAACCCCAGTACATTTTTGCATGCTACGGCTCTTGTGGTTCGAATCGACCGCAGGCTCAGGGAAAGGAGAAAGGAGATATCTGAACCCAAATATCCTTCTGTTTCTTCTTCTTTCTCCCCTAAAAACCTGTTACTTTCCCTTCCACCCTGGAAGGCCCTTGTCTGTACTGTAGCCAAGATGGTAATTTTCTTTGGAATTGTCCCACCAGACCCAGGTCCCAGCTAAAGTAACTCCAGTGCCTGAGTGGTAGTCGCAGGAGACACTCATGCATCCGGGTGCTTTCGGTATTAATTTCAAAAGTGTTATTGCCGGTGTACTTGTTTTGTGATTCTAAGTTTTTTATCTTCCCATATCTAACCTGTTCAAGCCTGATGGATCTGTTTAGGATCAAGAGGCCCCTCATTAAAGCACCTGCGGGGCTTCAGCACAGTCTTCTGTCTGGAAGAAAAGGCGAAAGATGCACTTTTGGCCGTTTATTTTGGTTTCCTGCCAGACCCATCTGCTGCTTCTGATCTTGTTCTGAGCAGCAGGTGGATTGAACAAGTTGTGAGTGACAGGTGTCTGCATCTGTCTGCAATGGGTCCCTGACTTCCTAGTTTAGATCCCTCCTGAATTCAGGTTCTTGCTGGTTATAGCCTCAGCTTCACTAGTGCGTGTTGTTGGTTTACCTCTTGCCTCTTTTGGATTACTGACCTTTTGCCTGCCTTTTGACTTGGTTTCTGTTTATTGTCTTGGTACTGTTTGTCCTTTCTGGTTCTGAACCATTCATGCTGACTTCTCTAATATTGTGTTTGTCTGTCTCATCTGTTTTGTGTTGCACTCATTCAGAGTAGGGACTGTCGCCCAGTTGTTGCCTACCGCTTAACGTAGGGTCGATAAGCAGGCATAGATAGCTTTGGGATCATTAGTGCTAGGATGCACTGTCTGTCCATCTCTGTATATCTGGGGTCCCTTACACTTTTGGTATGGAAAACATGCAGGTCATAAAAATTATGCATGAAAAACATGCCACCAGGAAAATTGCTTCTTAAAAACACTTGAAAATTATGTCATTTTTTCAAAGCTGTTAAAAAACACCACAAAAAGTATCAAGAAGTTTCACTCTACTGTCAATGGAGAATATTTTAACAGGTTTGCCTCTACATAACATTCACTGCCAGGCCCTAATAATTATGAATTTGGGTATTACCTATAACACATGCTATTAATTTCAGTCATTTTCTTTTCTGTTTTCCCTCCAACCTACCATTATTATAGGGTATATGTAGTGTTACATATTTAGTTTTGGGTCGGCAGGATTCTAATAATGAGGTGTTCTCTACTGCAACTCTTTTATCTTTGGGGTGTATAGTGTCTCAATGGCTCAGCCTACATTTGTTACTTTTTTTTATCTTCTGAGTTGTTTGAAATACAAGTCAAGGAATTATTTTAATGTAATCATAAATTTTTGTATTTTGAGAACGGACAGTGCCATGAGAGGTGCCATCTTCAATTTTATTTTGTAGTGCATTGTTACAGTATGTTAAAGAAAAGTCCTAAAAAGCTGGGACATAAGCTGAGAATCTGTTTTTTGTTTCCCTTTCTGCCTTTTTATGTCTACACTTTGTATTCAGCATTTTAGTAAATTCCTCCATGCTAGTCTGTTTAAAACTGTTTTCCTTTCCACTCCTCATCTGTAGCTTCTGGCTCTACTATGTAAACCGACAAGTGTAATCCATAACATTAAATCACCAGAGAAAGAGCCGAAAGTGATTGGAATATAAGGACATTAACCTATAAAAGGATTCTGCAGCATTACAGGATTTCTATTATAATATTCCGTCTTACCAAGGTGAAATAGGAACACAATAAATGTTGCAAGAAGCAACACACTACTGTCTCAAGAAAACACGGACAATTTTAAAGGACAACTTAAAAGAAAAGAAAAAGTAAGAAATGTAAGGCTAGCCAGGCTTTTTGAATAAAAGGAATGTGGCTTCTCTAAACTCCAAAGGGGAAGTGAAACATTTTCTTCTGGGCTTGCTAGAAAGTAAGCTGGTCTTTGCCCAGGATCTCTATTTTGGTCAGTAAAGTAGGGCAACAGTAGAGGAGGAGTCTCAAACTTGGCTGGGTAAATGGGTTGCACATACAAAAGTTGATGGGCCGCATTCTTTTCAAATTTGATATGACACAAAAGTATTGCCAAGGTTGTTATGAATGTCACAATGCCTAATATGTGTACTTTTTATTTTAATATTTATTTTTTGGTGTCAAAACATTAAGAATGAAGAAAGAGTGATGTGTGTTTTTACTTTTTTTTTCTTGTCTCTATGTGGGACTCGACTAAGCAATTGCTTGTTCAGTTTTATAAGACATTGCAGTACATGACTGTATTGCAGCTTCTAGCAGGTTCACAGTACAGATAGACCAGGGGCTATTTTAAGGCCTATGGCTTTCAATGCAACCGCTGGCACCCCAGAATCGCATGACGGAGTGCCAATGAAGGAAAGAGGAAGCTCCTTCCCTCTGATAGTTCCCTTACATGCCACGGTAACTATTGACTGCAGTATCTAAAGGGATAAAAGGCCTCTCTGCTGTCCCAAGGATATCTTCAAAGCTCTGGTGCCCCATGGGCGGCCTGCAGGGTGCATATTTGATACCCGCTCTATGTGACTTAATTGGGCATATGTACAGGTATTTTCTTGATTAGATTAGTATCCAACACTGAACTTTTATCTATAGAAACTGTAAACCATGTGCCTTATCCACTCCATTTTAACTAACTTATTCCAAAAACATACTGGGCCTTATGTATGAAAATTGTCAATCAGAAAGACTGTCTTTATTGCTCATGTCTTTATTTTCCAGAGCACTATATGAAATGAAAGCTGAGCTCTGAATAAGTGCCATGGGCAACAAAGGTAGTCTTACTGCTAGACAGTTTTCATACAGAAGGCCCATTATGTTTAGAAACTACAACCTAAGCTAACATAAACTCCTGTGCATTTTGTATCTAATGGTAAATCCTGGGCACTCTTTCATTTGAGTAATGTTGGTCGTTGAAGAGATTTTCAAATAATTGTGACGTATTTGTGAAACTACACCAGTTACTAACCGCAACATTAGATACAATAGAGCACAGCAAAAGGCAACAAAACAAATATATAGCAAGGAATAAATAGTAAGCCCACATATGAGTCACTTAGCAGATATGCCAGGACATGAGGTAAACACAACCAATAAGTGTTTTATAGTAGTAGTAGTATCTAAATAGAATGGATAAATGACTGTTTCAATCTTATAAATTATGCTTTCCATGGAATGGATCCAAAATCTATTAATAAGTCAAATAAAATAATCATCATCATCCTATAGCAGACATGGCTATACAGCAAAACTCCCTTTTGGTTTGGGCCTTAACATCCCATCATCATATGAGAGGACAGCTGAATGACTGACAGCTGTCTCTCTTCTATTCCTATGCATTAAGAAGAGTGGCTTAAATACTCTATTATCTCTTGCTTTATGTGTTCATGGAGTTGGGCAACCCCATTCTGGTTCACATAGTCTTTCTCCTCAAATGTTAAAGTAAGACCCTGTGCATGTTTTTCACTTTGTTTTCCTAAAAGTAGGCCAAGGAGATTATTTTAGCCACAGATTCCTGTAATAAGAGCCCAGCCCGCACTTACCTCTTTTGCCAGTCAATAATTCTCCGTGCCAAATTTTGCTGCTCACTTACACACGTCAAACAAAGTAGCAGATGTCGGTTCCAACATAACTTGCAACAAATGAATCAGAGAGTGATCCGTTACGATGAGCGATAGAAGTTAATTCAGATTAAAATTCCATTCCATCCTTCTCTTAACTAGATGTGTTACAAGTTTTAACTGCCGACACAGCCGGTCATCATAATACGGGTCTTCGATTTTTTCCTCCCCGCCTTCCAAAAGCCATAACTTTTTACATTTTTTCATCTACATAGGTACTGTGACAATCCACTCACATTTGGACGCCCTCCGGGACCTTCCAGGGGGTACTTGGCTCCTGGATCACCGTCTTTTTGTAGATCGGTATTGGCACATCCAATAAGCACTCTGACAGCAGATCTTTGGGTTCACTGCCTCAACCAGTTTTATTCAGACACAGCTATTACAAGCAAACAACAAACAAATCCTCTCAGCCGTCTGTCACTAACTACAACAGGGACATAGACCCGTCTATCAGTATTCTGGGACCTATGTTCAGCATCAACACAGTGTTACTCTCCCGTGTATTGGCTTCCCTCAAGCCTCTGGGTGCCAGAGCCTCTTTCCAGTTCCACTGGCAGCTACACAACCAGGGCAGCAGAACCACTCCCCCCTTTACACCTGAAGGCCCCCGACTTTTTATTAAAGAACGCCCGAGCCCTATCCAAATGTGGGCCTGGAACGTGAGGGAGTAGAACACCCACCCAACACATTGTCTACTCCCAATAAGAGCCGACCCCCAAGAACGCTGAAAAGCCAAAACTAACAAATACACCTTTGCCAACCACTTAGTGTGGGCTGACAATACATATGACCGGCTCTTATTCCACCCCCCAAGGTCACGTATCCTTGGTGGGCATGTCGCAAATACCATCTCTAGTATATCTCCACCTAGTGGCAGCAACAGGCAACCTACATGTAGCCAGTTGTCACATACCCTCGCCCTCTGATAAGGCCGTAGGTCTTTTTCACCTTGCAGCAACACCCTTCCTCCAGGTCAAAGCCTCTATATCAGAGGAATCCGTCACACCCAGCTTAAGTGTTGCTCCTGTTTATTCTCTGGGGAAGCCAGCCACTTTACTTCTTCTCCGGGAAAATCCCTTTTCCCCCCCATCAGTTCCATAACACCAAAGGGACATATAGCCTGATTTCTCTGCAGGACTGCATCATAGTCACCCATACATTCCCCATCTTTCTTTTCATCCTTAGCACCTGTTGCTATGGGCAACACTCCCTCTACATCATCAGGAAAAGAGACTACATTGTCCAAATCCCGCTCAGCTGTAGGCTCATACCATGGCGCTCCACCTCAAAATCGCAACAGACAGTATAACTGCGCACATACTACACCTACCGTTGCCTGACATATGTCGCTCTCTGCAAGAATGCACCACCTTCTTCCGCCTGCATGCTGACATTCACAAGAGTACGACAGATAACGCCAACACCATCACTATCCCTGCCTTATAGCCTTCATCCCCTACACAGAGGTACCTTAGAGCATTTGGGCCCACTGGCAGTTGTCATCACTAATCGGGTCTCCTATAAGCAAAAGTCCCCTGTTATGTCCCTGCAACCACACTAGCAGCATAGGAAGCCGAAAGCACACACCTCTCATGGGTTGCCCTTCCACCATGGCCCTTCAAGGGGCGCACCTGAGCTAAAACCTACTGGCCTCTTGGTCAGTAGGATCCTGATACAGCCCCTCAAATTTCCTGAACCCTGAAGCCCGCCTCTTTGGCTCTCCTAGCTGTCACTTGGTCTCCTAAAACCAGTGGGAATATGGACTGCCTCCCTGACACCCTCAGTGGATGAATACTCTCCACTGCAGTAGGCCCGACTAGGGCCAATGTACCATCTGTGTCCCCTTACCTGTAGTTCAGTGGTCAGACACTCTCAACATCAAGGAAGCCCCTTGGGGGGAGGCCCCCCCCCCCGCTGACCTCATCCTCCTTTACCAGGTGGGTTTTCTATCCTCATTCCTGCGGGACTTGCTTGACTCCCTCCAGTACAATAAACTGAAGCAGTGGGAAGACCACCTTCAAGTTCCTATATCATCCCTTTCATGCATTAGCCCATGCACCAACGATTACGGGGCTCCCTGCACTCACCAACACCCGAGCTTTACAGCCCAATAACAGGTTTGGACTAGTGGTGATCTCTGTGCAGCTTACATATCATATAGTGCCACAAAACAATCCTATTCAGCAATACCAAACCTCACCCACAATCAGGCAAGCTAATGGTTTCAGCGTCACCATTGGCAACCCTATAGACACTTTGGCTGCCATGATGACCTCCTGGCACCTCACTCAGAGCCATAGGATATCTTCCCTGGCACACCTCTCACTGGGCCGCTTTCTAAACCCAGACACTCTGCATCAATGGGAGGAGATGTTATCAGTTCACATCCCCCTAAAATAATTGCTAAGGGAGAACTCCTAGCTTCTATCTGGGAATACTCCTACCTCTTTCTCAACACAAATTCACACAATGAGCTGGAGGGCAATGGCAGACACATTTAGAAATGGTAATTCAGTCATAAACCACCCGGCTATTACCTTTATATTTCTCTCACCTCATACACCAAACTGGCCATGTTCCCATTAGGCAGACTCCTTCACTTTTTTAAAACCCCCTCACGTAGGTTCATCCGGACATCTCGCTGCAAATGGCATCACATCCAGCCGTACGCATGGCCAACAAACACAGGACATAAATACCACTGAGATACTGTTAATATGTTTCTATCTCCATCACCTGTAAGTTAAAATGCTCAGCTGGCTCAAACCAGGCACTTCTTAACCATCTGAGATTTAACCCGGCTTCACCTGCCTCTCACAAGAGTTCAAGCATACACCCAGCTCTGATGGTGGGGGGGGGGGGGTCCCGCAGCGATCACCTCCTACCATCAACTCGTGGCAGTCCTTGTGAACCATGGCAGAAAAAGCTACTGGCAAACCGCACCCAATGAGGCAAGTGAAATCAGTAGGACTAAGACAGGATCTCACACACGATTTTCACTAACAACAGGTACTGGGATCTCATTCATGCAGGCATATACCTCACCAGAGTCGGGACAACACACACCCTCATTAAAACATCTCCTCACACATGTAGTGTGCAAACCTCCCGTAGATTCTCTAGTTTCCCTTTCCAGGCTGCACACTGTAAACATGAAAGTGCTTCCCTGGGACCAATAGCAGTCAAACAAGAACTGGTGGCCACCAATCCCTGGCACGCATTACCTGCAACTTGTAGGCTACAATCAGTACATCACAGTGCGCTGGGGTCACTGCACTGGCAGACACCACTCACCAACTGGACCCCCCAGATCCTTACAACACAGAACTTCAGGGCCCGCACATTCATTACAGTTTTTACAGCAGAAAGGTCCAGAGATACCAATGTGTAGGGACAAACCGACATTAACTCCCCCTGATTCTGTATGTAACCCAAGTCTCCAGAATTGTCATGCACCCCATGAAAAACACTCTCTGCTATAGACTCAGCCCTGTTAAACATACCACTAGGGGCACGTCTTGAGCTTGTCAGCTCTACAGCAGTGCTGGCACTTCATCCGAGCTAGTTCAATCTCTGCTTTTACTTCACTAGCCCTAGACAGCCATGACCTCCGGGGGCAGACTGAGCTTCTCTCTGCTACAAGCACTCTAGCCGCTTGTTCACACATGAACCGCACTACAATGGAAGCTGACCTTTGCCCCAGCTAGCACATCCCCCTAAGCTTTCGCTCATGCTGTGAGGCATAGTGTATGGTTTACCCTTCGGTTTAAACCCATTAATAGCATTTGCATTTAGACGCAGCATTATCACACTGGAAAGAAGCAGAGGTGTTACCCACCCCCACAGTAGGCATCACAGCAGTAATTTTAGGCACTACTCCTGAACACAGAGTTCATATAGATTCTTCCCATCCAAAAAACTTGGTGTCAGTGTCAGAACTTTTCTGAGACCTAACCCAGGCTCTCTGTCTCAGGCAGCGGCAACCTGGGCATAACTCCACAGGGGGCACTTCCCAGGAACATTTACTTCTCTGCCCGACTTCCCAGGCGGTTGACCACAAGTGGCTCAAAATGGGGGAAGCTCTCTTGCCAAGTAGCAGCCGGACGGTAGGTGTTTCAAAAACCTTAAGAACATGGACGACAGTCCCACAACAGTCCTCAAAATGCTTGGAACGGTCTTACCGTGGGGTCTGGTCGGGGTCCTCACACTGGGTAACTAATGTCTGGGTGCACTTTAGAGACACCTGAGTGTACAATCCATGTCGACCCACAGTGGGAGACCATCCACCCCCCGCAACCAATGTAACCGTGGCAGGCATGTCCTCTGTGGCCCCAGATCACAGGACCCTCAGAGCACAGTCCCACTCTAGGGCTCTCCACCCAAGCACAGCTTCGCCTCCGGTCTGGGACAGTGGGGGTTTTCTCGCTGTTGAGATTTGTTGCTCCGCTTGGACTTGGCCTTGGAAGGCCGACCTGGCTTTGGTCGGTCATGGTGCTGTGGCACTGCCAGCTGGGTGGTCATACGACGCACCAGCTCATAATTGTCCTCCATGGTCAGTGGGGAAAACACCACTCTGGCAGCAACGCAGTCTCTTTCAGCAGCACTGCTTCACCTTTAGGCCTCCGGCCCTTTAAATTTTCTCTTCAGCACAACTTCACCTGTGCCAACTCTGCTCAGTCCGTGCCAATTATGCCCACATCCTCCACCATATGTGACAATCCACTCACATTTTGACGCCCTCCGGGATCGTCCAGGGGGTACTTGGCTCCTGGATCGCCGTCTTTTTGTAGATCGGTATTGGCACATCCAATAAGGCACTCTGACTGCAGACTTTGGGTTCACTGGCCTCAACCAGTTTTATTCAGACACAGCTATTACAAACAAACTACAAACAAAATCCTCGGCCGTCTGGTCACTAACTACACATGGAAATAGACCCTGTCTATCAGTATTCTGGACCTAATGTTCAGCATCAACACAGTGTACTCTCCCGTTATTGGCCTCCCTCAAGCCTCTGGGGGGCCAGAGCCTCTTTCCAGTTCCTCTGCTGCTACACATCCAGGCAGCAGACCACGCCCCCCTGTACACCTGAAGGCCCCGCCTTTTTATAGGACGCCCGAGCCCTATCCAAAATGTGGCCTGGAACATGGGGAGTAGACACCCACCCAACACATTGTCTACTCCCAAAAAGAGCCGACCCCAAGAACGGCTGAAAAGCCAAACTAACAATACACCTTTGCCAACCACTTAGTGTGGCTGACAATACATATGACCGGCTCTTATTCCACCAAGGTCACGTATCCTTGGTGGCATGTCGCATATATCTAGTATCTCTAGTATATCTCTTATTTTGCAGAACAAGATGTAACTTTTAATGGTGCTATTGACCATACCATGAAATATACTGGGAATGCGAAAGAGAATTTTAAGTGGGGTGAAATATTTGAAAAAATGTATTTGAGCCATGTTTGCAAAGGTTTTGTTTTCACAGCATTCACTCCTCAACATAAGTGATGTGTTATCTGTATTTTGCAGGTTGATATGATTCCTACAATGTCAAATATATGGGGTTTTCATTATGTTTTAGTACTGTAAAGAAAATGCAAACATTCTCTATTTATTAAATTTGCACCGCAGCATTATTTTCTGCCACAAACAACTTTTTTTTTTATTTTTCCTCCTATAGACCTGAGTGGTGATACATTTTTTGTGAGTTGAAGTGCACTTTTTATTGGTGCCATTTTGGAAGAGATGAGATTTTTTAATCACTTTTTATTCCAATGTAAAGGGGATGTAAAATGACCAAAAAACTGCAAATTTGATGCCTGGATTTTTTTTCTTTTTTCTTCTATGGTTTTCAGATTGGTTATGATGCTAGTGAAAGTGGAAGAGAGTCTAATGTGTTGGGGCAGTGAGTTCCGGAGTTTTGGGGAAACACAGGAGAAGTCTTAGAGACAAATGTGTGAGGAGCTGCCATGGGGAGAGCAGAGAAGATGGTCCTGTGAGGAGCGGAGATTGCGTGATGGGAGATATCTAGAGATTAATAATCACAATACTGATTATTTTGATCCCATCTAGAGAGGAATACAGACTAAGACTGTATTCAGATGCCCATTTTACAACCCTGTACAAAAGCTACTTTGCATATTTGATGCAAAGAATGGTATCAGAGCCCATCAAGGATTCAGAAAAAAACACATTATATTCCCATAACAGACTTATCAGCTTCACTGAAAAATATAAGATAGACTGATCAATGGTTAAACATTACAGAAAAGCCACATGTTTGATTTTCACCTTGTTATTTGACCTTTCATATTTTACCACTTGATTAACCATAGTGACGCACACAATAATCCATCCATAATCCTTATATATAGAGCAACAGTTTAATATCTGGTTACATATGTAGTGGAGGCATGATGCAATTTGTGGCTTAAATAAGACAGTTATTTATGTAAAATAAAATGATTACCATTGGATTCCATGGAGGATTTCTGTGTGAATTGTCCTAAATTAAGAAGATTAGAACTCCAAAATAACTAGGACTGTATGAATGTTATTTAATAGTGTTTGTGCTGACTCCTGAAAATCTTCTGGAAATGTGCCTAAATAATAACCCACTAAAGTGATGATAAAATAAGAGCATCTCATTTAGGACTCATGCCCATGGCCATGTAAGTTCCTAATTGTACAGGCTGTAAAATGGCACTAGTAGAGCTTTAAAGGCCCTCATGTGCCTATAAGTAGCGTTAAAACATCAAGTTAGAAGAATTGTGCAAGATCTCCATACAGGCTAAGTGCAGGCCTCTTTAAAGTTATATGACAGGCAAGTGCATAATGTTATGTAAATGAACCATTATGACTTCTGTTGCAGGAAATATGGCTGTGAAAATCTTAGTATAAAATGTAACATTAGAATTTGCAATATGTTTATGGCAGTATTGTTTCAGTTTTTGGGTGGTTTAACACAACGGCAGCAAGGAATTCCAACCCTGTCCAATATGCTACTGTTATATAGGTAGGTTAAAATATTGTGGGGAGACTTGAAGCTGGCGGTGATTAGTGAAAGTGTGGTTGTGTGGTCATTTGGTGGGTGAGTCCCTGTACTGGCATAAATCAGCCATCTGGTGACGATTCTTGGTCTGTGTGTGACCAGCAGTTGCTAATAATGTGATGTCAATACAGGTCAAGTAGAATGCTAGGCCAAGGTGGAGCCACAGAGACGTAGTGGCAGCAGAGTATGAGGATAATTCCTGACCTGTGAGGACTGCTGACTGGACAATGGATACAAGAGGTGCCCATTAATTACCACCAGAGTTAGGTTATCTCTGGGAGACAGGCAATTGAGGAGTAATGGTAGAGGAGTATGCCTACTGAAGTGCAAGACTGAGTGTTCAGCTGGCAAGAGACATGGCAATAAGAACTCCTGGTGTAGAGTGAGCATATCCTGGTGAAAATCAGAGACTGTATATAATTGAGCCCTTATACGTAGGTCACTAGACTGAGTCAGTTATTTGACAAAACTAAGTGAGATCCTACAACATCAACTGTTGTAGTTAACTTTCTTATTGAGAACCACCAAGTTAATTTATCTTGTATATATGTTCTAAGTAACCACCAAGCCTAAAGTGCTTCTAGCAAGTAAAGTGCTCGCATTGCAACAGAGTTTGTATGTACAGTTCTTGCAGCTCCATGTCCTACAGCAAGGCCATCACTACTAAACTGCTAAACAATTACAAGCCCATAGGGCTCACCACCCCATTCAATAGGTGTTAACAATTCCACATCAGTTTGACCCCTATTTTATTCTACTATATGCCTTAAATTACATACAATACAGGGACATACTAAGCTTTTCTATGGCTGGCTCCATTGGATACCATATTACAATTATTCTCCCCTAGAAGAATTGATTTGAAGGGAGAAAGTCTACTCAATATGCTGGCACATGGGGTCTCTACACTTCATTAGTATGGTAACATACAAACAGTTGGTGTGCATGATGCCTTAAAAGCAGCAGCTTTCCTTTATTACACAAGGGTCAGTTGGGTAGATACAAATTGCTTTTTTGTCACCCTTAAAGCTGTGCTTCATTCTCAGACTTTAGTTTGCTAACCAGTCTCTAACCTGCTCTTCATCTCTAATCTCTTAGAACGTTTGGTCTACTCTCACCTAATCCGCTATCTCTCTGCGAACTCTCTTCTTGACCCTCTACACTCAGGTTTCTGCTCTAACTAAAGTTTCAAATGATCTCCTGACAGCGAAATCTCAGGGTAACTACTCGTTGCTGCTTCTTCTGGATCTCTCTGCAGCATTCAACACTGTAGATCACCAACTTCTCCTCAGCATGCTCAGCGCCATTGACCTCTAGGACACTGCCCTCTCTTGATTCTCATCCTACCTTTCTGACCGCTCCTTCAGTGTCTCATCTTCAGGCTCTACCTCCTCTCCTCTCCCTCTTGCTGTTGGGGTTCCTCAGGGATTGGTTCTTGGTCCTCTCATCTTTTCACTCTACACAGCCCTCATTGGACAAATCATCAGCAGATTTGGCTTCCAGTACCATCTCTATTCTAATGAAACTCACCTATACACCTCGTCCCGTAACATCACTCCTGCCCTGCACATAACACGAGTGACTGTTTGTCTGCTGTCTCTGACATTATGTCTCCCTCTATCTTAAATTAAACCTCACTAAAACTGAATTTCTTGTCATTCAATCATCAAGTAACCGACCTCACCCTGCTGTGTGTGGTACTAGCATATCTCCTAGGCAGCAGATCCACTGTCTTGGGGTTATACAAAATTCTGATCTGTCCATCAACCCATATATCCAATCCCTTGCCCGCACCTGTCAACTGCACCTCAAGAACATCTCCAGAATTCATCCTTTTCTTACTGTGACAACAACCCAGACTTTTATTGTTGCTCTTATTCTTTCTCATCTTCATTACTGTAACTCCCTGCTTATCAGTCTCCCTCTCTGTAACCTCTTCTCTCTCCAATCTGTCCTGAATGCAGCAGCCAGACTAATCTTTCTTTCCAGCCGCTATACTGCTGCCTCTAATCTGTGTCAGTAACTGCACTGGTTGCCCATTCAGTATAGAATATAACATAAACTAATCACTCTTACCCATAAAACTCTCCACAGTGCTGCACCCCCCAAAAATTTCTTCCCTCATCTCTGTCTACCACCCTACCTGGTCTCTCCGCTCTGCTGATGATCTGAGATTACAAACCTCAGTCATACGAGCCTCCCATGCCCGTCTCCAAGATTTTGCATGGACTGCACTGGTTCTCTGGAACATCTTACTCCATCAGGCACACTCACAACACTCAGTTTTAAGTGTGCTCTGAAAACTAATTTTTTTAGACAGGCCTGCCAAGATCCCTAATTGTTAACCCCCCAAATTTTGTTACACATTTGTCACTTCCTGCACTTGGGCAACACAGGCACTTATCTGTATATAGATGTATAGTCGGTAGAGATGGGCGAATTTCTCAAAAATTCGGTTCAGTCACTTCGCCGAATTCGGTCCGAATTACTTCGGGACGAATCACGTTAAAAAACAGCCATTTCCAGGCTGCACAGAGCCTGCAGGGTGCTTTAGAACGTTGTGCCATGCTTAAATATGCAGAGGGAGCTTAGTTTGGTCTTCAAACAATGTTGTGTTTTAGTATGACACGCACATGACTGCCCGCTCTTAGAATCGCTTCACTCTAAAATTCCCTGGGCACTTAAGAGGGTCGAAACTGACCAAAAAACTGAAGGGGGAATGTAGCCTGAAAAAGTCATGCAGCGACAGCTGGAAAAAAACAAGCTGAGGGCTTTAAGTGGCAACATCATGACAGAGTGTGGAGGTGAGGGCAGCCAGAGCAGCAAAGAGGTCAGAGAGTGGCACAATGACATTCTGGAGGTGGCAAAAAACAGGAGTAGGCCACAGAGTGGGCAAATGACACAGTGTGTAGGTTAAAAGGCAGCAGCCACAGCAGCAGCATGAGGTCAGACAGTGGCACAAGACATTCTGGAGGTGGCAAAAACAGGAGTAGGCCCCCAGAGTGGCACAATGACCACAGTTTTGTAGGTCACGGCAGCAGCCACAGCACAGCATGAGGTCAGACAGGGCACAATGACATTCTAGAGGTGGCAAAACAGTAGTAGGCCACAGAGTGACACAATGACAGAGAGTGGAGGTGACGGCGGCAGCAGCATGAGGTCAGACAGTGGCACAATGACATTCTGGAGGTGGCAAAAACTGGAGTAGGCCACAGAGTGGCACAATGACAGAGAGTGGAGGTGACGGTGGAAGCAGCATGAGGTCAGACAGTGGCACAATGACATTCTGGAGGTGGCAAAACAGTAGTAGGCCACAGAGTGGCACAATGACACAGTGTGGAGGTCACGGCAGCAGCAGCATGAGGTCAGACAGTGGCACAATGACATTCTGGAGGTGGCAAAAACTGAAGTAGGCCACAGAGTGGCACAATGACAGAGAGTGGAGGTGACGGCGGCAGCAGCATGAGGTCAGAGAGTGGCACAATGACATTCTGGAGGTGGCAAAAAACAGTAGTAGGCCACAGAGTGGCACAATGACAGAGAGTTGAGGAGACGGCGGCAGCAGCATGAGGTCAGACAGTGGCACAATTACATTCTGGAGGTGGCAAAAACAGTAGTAGGCAACAGAGTGGCACAATGACACAGTGTTGAGGTCACGGCAGCAGCCACAGCAGCAGCATGAGGTCAGACAGAGTGGACAATGACACAGTGTGGAGGTCAAGGCAGCAGCCACAGCAGCAGCATGAGGTCAGAGAGTGGCACAATGACATTCTGGCGGTGGCAAAAACAGTAGTAGGCCACAGAGTGGCACAATGAACAGAGAGTGGAGGTTACGTGGCAGCAGCATGAGGTCAGACAGTGGAACAATGACATTCTGGAGGTGGTAAAAACTGTAGTAGGCCACAGAGTGGCACAATGTCAGAGAGTGGAGGTGACTGTCGAAGCAGCATGTGGTCAGTCTGTGTCACTATTTCTTTCTGGAGGTGGCAAAAACTGGAGTAGGCCACAGAGTGGCACAATCACACAGCCTGGAGGCGACGGCGGCAGGATCATCAGGATGCGGTCAGAGAGTGGCACATTCACACAGTGTGGATGTGATGGCACCAGCAACAACATCAGCAGCATGAGGTCATAAAGTGGCACAATGACAGATTGTGGAGGTGGGTGGCAATACCAGTCCCTGTAAAGATGGTTGGTGGAAAGATGGAGAAACTGTCACAGATGTGCGCATCAGGCGGTGGCGGATCAGAATAGTGGCTGAGGCAGGTAGTTTGAACCCAGATTCATTTCTCACAGTTTGGATGAGGCGTCATGGCTGATGTAGTCTGACGCCTAAGGCATTTGGGGTGTGGGAAAACCTAGCCGATCCACGCCTGATTCATCTTGACAAAGGTCAGTCGTTCCACATTTCCCGTGGACAAGCGGGTTCTCCTTGGGGTAACGATGGCCCCCGCCGCACTGAACACCCGCTCTGATGCCACACTACTGGCCGGGCAGGACAGCTTCTCCACTGCAAACTCGGCAAGTTGCGGCCACACATCCAGTTTGGCTGCCCAGTAGTCCAGCGGATCTTCTAACTGGGGTGGCAGAGTGCTTTCCAAGTAGGCCACCACCTGTTGGTTCAGGGTCTGCTCCAGGTCCTGCTGCTGCTGCTGCTGCTGGTGACTGCCCTCCTCACTAGGCGGGTGAAGGAAGCTGCTCATCAGTGACTCCAGACTTAGGTTGCTGCTGATGGAGCTGGTACTGCTCCGATCCCCCCACCTTCCCCCACAGCCGCGGCAGTAGTACGTGAGCGCTGAAGAACACCCCGGTCAGACCTGTCAGAGGAGGTCCAACTGACTACGGAGGATTTCTCTATAGTATTTGAATTTGTCCTCACTCTCAATAGCTGGGAAGAAGGCTTCCATTTTGGACCGGTAGGGTGGAGAGCCAGAAATCATCCCTCTGCCTTATGCTGACTTTTCGGCTGTCACTAGCCAGGCAAATCAGCATGCTGCGGGCCATCTGCACAAGTGACTCCGAGGAGCTCCTTGCCTCAATCTCCACTGTATACTGCCACGGTGCTTGTGGTCATCTGCCTCGTCTTCCTCATCTCCATCTACCTCCTCAAGCTGCTCCTGCTCCTCCTCTCTTGTCACCTGGGTAGAAAATCCACTCATTTCACCAGACAATGCTTCTGCTCCAATGTCCTCCTCCTCCTCCCCATTTCAGTCCCCACCGGACTCATGTGGCCGCGAGATTAGTCGCCACGTCTCCAGTCCCCTCCCAGACAGATTTTTCAGCATCTGTTCCAGGACATGAAGCAGTGGAATGACGTTATTCATCCCGTAATCCCCGGTGACTGACAAATAACGTGCCTCCTCGAATGGGCCCCAACAAACGCAGGGGTCCCCGCATGAGCTGCCAAATGGCTGAAAATCAAAGTTACACAGGGGAGTACTCCTGTCCACCTGGATCATCAAAAAATCGTTAATGGCCTTTCTTTGTTTTATACAGTCGGTCCAACATGTGCAGACTGGAATTCCAACGGGTGGAAACATCGCATATCAGAGTGTTTGGGGGAGGGCCCTTCGCCCGCTGCAACTCGAGGAGGGTGTTCCTGGCTTTGTAGAATGGATGAAGTGCATACAACAGTTTCCTGGCCATTTTCAGAATCTTCTGATGATCAGTGGAATACTTCAGGAAACTTTTCACTACCAGTTTGGACACTTGCGCCATGCGGGGCGCTTGGACCATCCCCCCGCGGTGCAGCGCGGACACCAGGGTGCTCCCATTGTCCGTCACCATGATTCCGATTTGCAGTTGGCGCGGAGAAAGCCACACATCGATTTCTTGCTGCATGACGCGGAGCAGTTCCTCCCCTGTGTGACTTCGTTCGCCGAGGCAAGCCAGGTGTAGAACTGCGTGACACCGCTGTGCCCTACACATGTGGTATGATGGAGCAGTACTTGTGGAGGCTGAGATGGTGGTGGTGGTGGAGGAGGAGGCGGACATTGGCGCAGGAGCCGCAGTTTGACAACGTGGAGGAGAAAGCGCTGTCTCCTGTCCAAGTTGTTGGTGTGCCTGGGCAGGAAGCACATTCACCCAGTGGGCCGTAAAGGACATGTACTGGCCCTGACCGTAGTTACAGCTCCAGACGTCCGCGCTACCGTGCACCTTGGAACAAACCGATAAGCTCAAGTACTGGTCCACCTTCTGTTCTACATATTTATGAAGTGCTGATACTGCCTTTCTGGAAAAGAAATTACGGCTTGGAACTCTCCATCTTGGCTTGGCAAAAAGCCATTAGTTCTCTGAACGGTGCAGAGTCCACCATTTGGAAAGGGAGGGACTGCAGTACCAACAACTTGGACAGGAGCACGGTCAGCTGCTGCACCTTAGGATGGTTGGACGCATACTGTTGTCTCTTTGCTATCGCCTCGCTGAACGACTGCTGGCGCCATGAGTAGCGAGGAGCAGGAGCATCTGGTACAACTACAGAAAAATACTTAGTTAACCCTTGGATGTAAATTGCGCAAAAGAATTGAGCAGCCAAAAACTACCAGCTTTGTAGCGTGTTACAATGGCGTGTATTTTACGCTACAAAACAAGAGGAAAACTTGTAATTAACCTTCGCTTGTGAATTATGCTACAGGAAAAATGTATTTTTGGCGGTGAAATAAACATTTTCTTTTAGTCACCACAGCAGCAGAACAACAATTAATTAACCCCTGGATGTAAATTGCGCAAAAGAATTGAGCAACCAAAAACTACGAGCTTTGTAGCGTATTACAATGGCGTGTTTTTTACGCTACACAAAAAAGAATTGAGCAGCCAAAAATGAAGTGGTATTTGTATTGTAAAAACGCTGTTTCTTTAAATGAATACAACAGGAACAGGCTTAGATCACCCTTGGATATTCAATGTGCTGTGAGCAGATAGCATTAAAATGTATATGCAGCTGCACTGGACGCACACTGGACTTCAGATCCAATACCCCACAAAATCAGAAATAGAACGTTAAGAGAAGCAGTCTCTGAGACAAGCTGTGACACCCCCCAAAAATCGCTGTATAAAAATGAGTTCTTTAGTAAGAGATATCATAAGCAGCCGTGGCAGCACCTTCCCTACTCAGTACAGTGAGAGCGGTATGAGCTCCCAGCGTTGCGCCCGGACTTATATAGTGCGGTGACGTCACAGAATCCCGCCGGTCTCTGATTGGCTTCATCTCTGCACATGTCATGCAGGCTATGCCCTTCTTCCTGCAAGAGTTCTTTGCCCCATATAACGCCATGTGCTCGCAGCCATTTTATCAATCAAAAGCACACTTCGTTCACCCGAGGTACCCCAAAGTTCGACTTCGTTCCAAACCGAAGTTTTCCTGAAATTCTAAACGAATTCCACTTCATTAGAATCAATTTGCCCATCTCTAATATTCGGGATGGCAGATTCATCCAGTTGTGTATTTTTTTAAAAAAAATTTAAACTACCCCATATTTATGAAACATGGTTGGACCATTGTAAATCAAGCTGTTCTAACCCTTCGTCTCACCCATACACCCTATAAGATTGTCAGCTATTGGGAGCAGGGCCCTCACACCTTGGGTGACATGTATGAACGGGGCTGCACCAGATATCTTTACAGCCCGATATCAAGTACAGCCCTGTTCATACATTTTCAAATCTCCCGCTTTGTAATGCGCCCAATCTCGGGGGGAGGTGGGGCGCACTAGAACCATAGCGAAGCTACATATTTATAGTTTTGCTACGGCATTTCTGGGCGCATTACAGTCGGAACAGGTATACCACTTTCAAAGTGGTATACCTGATCCAAACTGTCGCCTGAGTGCTGGAATGCACCTGATTTATGACCCGCTGTACAGCGGGTTCATAAATCAGGTGCATTCTATGTCTTTTTTATTCGCATTAAATTTGGCGTCCCCACGCCAAATTTCATACATGTCGCCTCTTGTGTCTGATTTGTAAGTACATTTTTAAAATGTAATGTTTGGTGTTCGTCTGTACTTATACCCTCTAAATTGTAAAGTGCTACGGAATTTGTTGGCACTATATATATAAAGATTATTATCATCATCATCATCATCATCATCATCATCATCATTATTATTATGAGCAATCTTCTATAGAACAAATAGAACCTATATAATATTCAAACAATAAAGAAATATAGCTCTCTTTATCAGTGAACTAACACACAAATTAGAAAAAGAGTCATAAATGGAAGGAGAGACAACTACAAAATGGAAATAATAGCATATATAGTAGAACATACTGTAGGATAATTGCTAAAAACAGTAATAAAGTGCAATAGTGCAATACTATAAACTAGAAATCAGTTCATGCAAGAATACATCGCTGTAAGCAATTATAATGTGCAACAGTGATAAACCAAAAACCGGAAACCATGCCAATACTGCATCGACACTACTGGGATGTCACCAATCTTGATTTTTTTTGGGCCAAAAAAAATGTACCTGTCCCTCTCAACCATGAACATTTAAACACAATGTATCAGGGTATCGCCTTGTGATATTATTCAGACTTTAGTGCACTGAAATGCTAACTTTCTGTTTAATCCTAAAATTTTAGCGTGCGAGTGGGATCAAATGGTTGTAGAGGCTTTGCAGTTAACCTTTAGCAACACTTTAGCAAAATAGACTGAACTGGATGAACGTATTGTCTTTTTTTGGCCTTACAAACTATGTAACTATGTAACCTCTTAGGTACAGGGCAGTGACTTTTATGGGCTGTTTGGGGTATTGCGAGTAGCATCACAAAAATTACAAAAAGTCCTTGAAATGCGGAGCTCACAATGGCTATACTATATTGAGCCACATCAAGCTTGGCAGTTACAGATAACATTCCCTTGGTGGTCCTCTTTTAGAGGTATATATTTATTACACAGTTAAAGTAGGCAGTTGTGTTGTGGCAATCTAAATCTCTATCCCCTGCACTCAAGGCTCATTAGTACTCTGTCTCTCTACCAACAGCAAGCCCCACCTCAGTTCTCACAGTTTTCTGTCTGGGCCTTGTTCCAGTGCTACCCACTTAGTTGAATCAGATGTCACAAAAGTCACAGATGACTCACTCCTGCACTAGGAGTGCTTCAGTCTCAGGCATTTTCTCAGGCTGACAAAGTCTTTCCTGTCATCATGCATTGTCCACTGCTGCAGTCCTCCCTGTCACCAATAGCAGTAATGTGGCTCAATCTCTACAGGGCCCAAGCAGTCCACACCATTGAAGCAGGTATCCTTCTTTGTTAGGTGGCAACAATCCATGCATTTTTTTCAGCCTTATGAACCTTAGTCATTTCTGTATACATGGCACCCCATGCTTCACAGAAACTGCAGCACAACAGTACAACAACATAAACGAGTGCTTCCTGTTCACAGTTCATATGATCTCATTATGGAGTCTACTACAAATGAAAATATGGAGTACAACAGAACAATAGTTCCATTTATAGGCGCCTATATCTCATACTTGACATATTAGCAAACAGTTTCTTCGGGAAGAAGCTGCAACACCGAGAAACAGAGGGAGGGGGGGGGGGGGTTTATGCAAGCGTTGTCCGCAAAAATGGGCATTTTTAGGCTCATCATGGGCATTCTTAGGCAGATTGGAGGTTTTCCAGGGAGTGGGGCTAAAATTGGCTAGATTCAGGAGAAAAAAGGTTGACAAGTATGTTGTATCTTAAGAAGGGTAGCACACAGTCACCATCAACGTACTTAGCCCATTTTACCTTTGCCTTTTTCTTTCGCTTGGCTACTGTATATTGACAGTATGTCTATCATATCAGGCATCAAATACATGACTGTTCTGTAATGCAAGGAAATTATTTTGCTTTTTTTAAGAGTCAATATCATTTTAAAGTCTTCCTCGATGGTATACAGACATTTCAAATGATGTCAATAGTAAGGACACGTAGTACGGGCAAGCAGGGGCATAGCTATAGGGGGTGCAGCGGTAGTAGTCGCTACCGGGCCCTGCAGTCTGAGGGGGCCCAAAAGCCCTTCTGTCACCTAAGGAGGTACCAGCATGTGGCACATGGTAGCAGGGGGGCCATTTCACTTTTTGCACTAAGACCCCAGAGCTTCAAGTTATGTCTGAACAGGCAAGTCTCGATTAAAGTCAACACCTGGTGAAGGTGTTAAGAGGATTCATTGGATCTGAATAGAGATGAGCGAGTAGTAAAAAGTTCTAGTTCGATAAGAATCTCGAACTTCAGTGTGTTCAGTTCGAGGTTCTATTCAAACTAGAACTCGAACCCCATTAAAGTCAATTGGAGAAGATGTTATGGATAATTTTTATACCTATACAGGTGAGGAGAAGCTTCAATTACTATCCATAACAGTAAACTGGATATGTGGAACAACTTAGTGAAGAAAATTTGGCTCTAAAAGTGACAGAAAAAAAATCAGAGACTAAAATACTTCATTCCTTTCAATGGTTAACTGAAAAGATGAGGACAGCTTGCAAGCAGGGGCGTAGCTACAGGAGGTGCAGCAGTAGCAGCTGCTATGGGGCTCTGCATCCTGAAGGGGTGCAAAAGCCCCTTTGACACATTGGAGATTTGGAGATGGTGTGTTATACAATTACTAAACCCCCAAACTGCAAAAACTGAACTTTTAGGCACTGAGTATAATTTAGCAAATCCAAGCACTCTGTTTAATATATATCCATGTATATGAGAGTTAGGCATTATGTGAACCTGCAATTGTCATCAAATAACAGCTTCTGGGTGTGGGAAAGATACAGCTAGCAATACCAAACTCCCTAACTATTGATATTTATGGAGAGGAAAATGCTATCTAACTAAGAGCAGTCTGTACATGACCCAGAGCACCGCAGAGATAGCTTGCCCTACGCCCAGAATCCCAACTCTTCCACCGAACCCCCAACACTGCTCTTCGTGGTCCCCACCAAAAATGACACTGATCACTGACATGGATTAAAATGGCCATAGCAGCCGTTTATTAACACATACAACATATAAACGTCTAAATATATAAATATATAAAATATATAAAACTCCAACTGTATAAAATGTATATATAAAATATACATAACTTTCCAAACTGCTTCAAACCCAAAATATCCGTCCATGGGGCCGAGGTCCTTGGAGCTAATAGGGGAAAACCACCAATTGCCCCCAGCCAAACTCCACTGGCTCGGGGGCCCAAAGCCATACTCTATGGCTCCACCATTTTGCTCTTCAGGGATAAAACCCTAAAAGAGCCCACCTTCGCCGGGCCGTCCCATTGACCAATCACTGAGTGAATCCTATCCTGAAGGACTCCCTGACCACCTCCCAACTCCAAGAACCTCAGCAGCCACCGTGAGCGTGCATGACCCCTTATGCACGCTAAACCCCCACCAAACCCATCACCCTTTCAATGCCCTCCTGCAAACCAAGGACCCATAAGTCCAACCCCACAGCTGTCAGGTGGACCCTGTCCATTCTCCAAAAATTCCCTTCGCCCGACTCACAAACACACCCCCATTCCGAGCAACAAAATTGGCCACTGACCTGTTAACCTTGACCCTTGCCATATTCAAACTCGCCACCGAGCGAGCTCCCCTCCAATGGTGACGGAATACCATATCCGACCATACAATGACCAACCCTGGAAAAGACGCCCACAATCGCAGCAAATCATTCTTGATGCTGCATGCTAACTCCCACGATGTCTGGGACCCCAAGTCATTCCCACCTGCATGCACCACCAAGATCACCGGAGGCCGGTCCCAGGCCACATGCCGTACAAACTCCGGCACGACCCCCAGCAACCTCATCCCCCGGTGTCCAATCCATCGCACTACTACCTCATCACGGGAAAAACCCAGCAGGCGCCCATCCGGTCGGATGTTGGCTCTTTCCGCACCCTAAAACATGTACGAGTGGCCAAGGATACACACCAAGATGGGGGAACGCACTATAAAAAAGAATAGTACCATAAGATGAAACACAACCAACACACACCCCCCTCCCCCCCCCCCGCACGCCGCCGACCCCCATTCACTGACTATTATCACCAACCACGTGAGGACGCACGTACATACGCAACCGATCAGAATCCCCCCTGCCAATTCTGCGCACCACTTCCGGGCTCAATCCCCACCCCGCCACCTCCGTGGCCGCCTCAATGCGGAAAGAGTGCGGGGCAAAACTGGAGTTTTCCAAACCCAGAGCCAACAGGCACCGCCGAAACACTACTGCAAATTGAAACTTAGACAAGTACGATCCATCCTCATGCACAAGAACAGGCCCATCCAAAAACCTCCCCAACCTCCTAAAGTCCCGAAAGCACATCAACGCCCCTGGAACCCAGAACCACCTGTTTTCCCATCCCCGCTTGATCAGTCTTAGATCGCCTAATAATAATAATAATAATAATAATAATCTTTATTTATATAGCGCCAACATATTCCGCAGCACTTTACAAATTCAAGGGTAAATGTACAGACATTACACATTAAAAGTACTTACAGATGAGACAGAAGGTGTGAGGACCCTGCTCGTGAGAGCTTACAATATATTAGGGTGTATGGATGAAACAAACGGTGAGAAGTGCCAAGTTTATAATGGTCCAGCCTTGTTTCATAAATAGGGGGTGGTTTACATGAAAAATGGAGGAACCTGCCACCCAGACAGTACATCTATATACAGATAAGTGCCTGTGAGTGCCCTAGTGTAGGGAGTGACAAATGTGTGTGATAGCAGTTAGGGATCTTGGTAGGCCAGACTGAGAAGATGTGTTCTCAGGGCCCTCTTAAAACTGTGAGGGTTGTGAGTGTGCCTGATCACCCGCGGTAGCATATTCCAGAGAATTGGTGCCGCACGTGTGAAATCTTGGAGACGGGCATGGGAGGTTCGGATGATTGATGAGTGTAACCTGATATCAGCAGCAGAGCGGAGAGAGCGGGTCGGGTGGTAGACAGAGACGAGGGAGGAGATGTAGGGGGGGGGCAGCGTTGTGGAGAGCTTTATGAGTGAGAATGCTGAGTTTATACTGTATCCTGTACTGAATGGGCAACCAGTACAGTGACTGACACACGGTAGAGGCATCAGTATAGCGGCTGGAGAGAAAGATGAGCCTGGCTGCTGCATTCAGGACAGATTGAAGAGGGGAGAGTTTGCAGAGTGGCAGACGATAATGCAAGGGTTTATACAGTAGTCAAGACGAGAAAGAATAAGAGCAGTAATGAGAGTTTGAGTTGTTTCCACGGTGAGAAACGGACGAATTCTGGAGATGTTCTTGAGGTGTAGGTGACAGGAGCAGGCAAGGGATTGGATATATGGAGTGAAGGACGGATCAGAATCTAGTATAACCCCCAGAGAGTGGGCCTGTTGCCTAGAAGAAATGGTAGTACCACATACAGAAACAGAAATAGCAGGGTAGGGTTGGTTGGTAGATGGTGGAAAGACAAGAAGTTCAGTCTTAGTGAGGTTTAGTTTCAGATGGAGAGAGGACATGATGTCAGAGACAGCGGCCAGACAGTCACTGGTGTTTTGTAGCAGGGCTGGAGTGATGTCACGGGAGGAGGTGTATAATTGGGTGTCATCAGCATAGAGATGGTACTGGAAGCCAAATCTACTGATGGTTTGTCCAATGGGGGCTGTACAGATTGAGAAAAGGAGAGGACCAAGAACTGATCCCTGAGGAACTCCAACAGCAAGAGGGAGAGGAGAGGAGATAGAACCAGAAAATGAGACACTGAAGGAGCCATCAGACAGGTAAGATGAGAACCAAGCGAGTGCAAAACACAAGCGAATCTCCCCGATCCACAACATTCGCCGCCTGCAACCCCCCTCCCCTCCCGCTCCAGGCTAGGGGATATGAGCTCTCCCACCCATAACGCCCCAAAGAACGCTAGGGAGAAGGCCAACCGAAACAAGGCCACCTCATACCGAGAGCTCGCTACATCCACTAACACAGACCCCATCCATTCCAACAAGGCAAAGACAACCGGTCGCCGGGAGTCTCTGCACGACCGGCCCCGCCTAAAGCCCCTCTATGCCTGGAAGAGAACAAAATCTTTTGTCAAATCCCTCCGTCTCCTCCACTTAAAACCGAAAGCTAAGCCAGCCATAAGTTTAGAAACCTTGGCCGCCGACCACCCCAACTTATGGACATGTGCCAGCAGGCACAACAGCGCACCCACCTCAACCTCCTCCGAGGATACTGGACCGAACCCGACCAACCACTCCAACCAAAAATCCCACGCCCTGTCGTAAGCCAACCAGGTCCCACCTGCCACCGAAGCCTGGATCAAGTGGTCGGCATCCCTGAGGCCACGCTCCATAGATTTCCGCCACTGCCGGGGCCAACATCCTGAACCGCTCCCACTGCAAATGAGAAAGAGAGTCAGCCACCACATTCAACACCCCCAGCACATGCTCAGCGACCACCCACGAGTTCAATTCCAGACAACGGAGCACCAAATGACGAAAGAGCCGCAGCACCGGTGGAGACGATGCCAATAAAGCATTGATGGCCTGCACCTCCCCCAGATTATCGCAATGAAACCTGACCTTCCGATCCCGAAAACGCTCCCCCCACAGCTCCACCGCCACCACAATGGGAAATAACTCCAAGACCGCCAAATTCCGCACCAGCGGTGACTCTACCCACGAAACAGGCCACGAGGCCGCACATCAATTATTGCCGCAAATCGTGCCAGAACCCATGCCGCCTGCTGCGTCTGTGAAAATATCCACCTCCTAATTTGACACTGCCGACCCCATGATAACGGACCGGCCATTATATAGCTTCAAGACGGTGTCCCACACCGCCAACTCATCTCGATGCTCCCGACTCAAGCGCACGATGTGATGCGGCTGCACAACCCCTGTGGTGGCCCTCGCCAAGCGCCAACAAAAAACTCGCCCCATCGGCATAATCCTGCACGCAAAGTTGAGTTTCCCCAGCAAGGACTGCAACTCGCACATGGACACCTTCCGCAACCGCCCCAACCTCTGAACTTCCCCCCGCAGGGACCACAACTTGTCGTCAGGCAACCTACAATCCATGGCGACAGAATCGATACAAATGCCCAATAAATTCAAAGAAGAAACCGGGCCCTCCGTTTTCTCCTCTGCCAAAGGAACCCAAAATGCTCGTCCCCCAAGCGTGGCTGCAACAAAAATTCCACAAATCGGGGCCCTGGGCCCCCAACAAAAAAATTAAATTTTGAATAAAAGAATCCAGCCCCCAAAACGTTCCGAACCACCACCCCAAAAAAAGGAGTTTAACGCCTAAAATACGGCTACGCGAACTCCCTTTTGGAGGCCCGATCAACAAAAACTTCCAACCCCCAAAAAAAACCCAACAAATGAACGCTGCGCTTTAAAACGGGGGGGCGAGGGAAACCCTATCAGTGTCCCGCCTTGCCTTTGTGCTCCCCCCCGAACCGACGAACCAAACCCATGACCTCGTCAAAAGACGTATACACCACGGTGCACAACTCGGGAGCTTCCCTTTGGAAAGGACAAATGGTGAATGAGGCGAAATTTGTTTGGCTCTATCTTAGGGGTGACCCCCCGGGCGAAACCACCAATTTGAAATGGCGGCTCAAAAAGGGGCCCCCATCCTTCCCCAAGCCCCTTTTCGCAAAACTTGCCCCCCCCCGTGAATGCTCTGGCCCGCTGTAAATTCTATTTGATAAAGGGACTGGTGGCCGGAAAGGGGTTCAAAAACCAAAAAAACCCTTACGCAAAAAGGTGCGGCTCCGATCCCAAACCGGTCCCGAAGGCTCCCTTCTAGAGCCTTATGGGTCCCCCCTTGTCCCCCGGGGTAAGCTTTTTCCCCGCCCTTCTTGAACACGGGAGACGGGGGTGAGAGGAAACCCCCCAAAAATGGAGATGTGCTTGAACCCTTTTATGCCGTCCCCCAAAATTTCCTGCCCACGTTAAATGCCAGCGCCCCCCTTTGGCCCCCCGGGCCCGGGAACCCGTCCCCGAGCTATGGTGCCCCGGAACCCCCTGGCGCAGGCGGCCCCCCCAAAGAAAGGGCTGGCCAAAATTCGGGGGCCTCCTTCAGCCTAACCCCAAAATTCTTCGATCCCATTAATCGCGGGCGTACCGCCTTCCGCTGCCCGAAAATGCTCGTCGTAAAACCCGCCACGCCCGCCCCCAGTCGCCGTGCGCCCCCCAATGGAATCAAAAATAACAAAAATAACGCGACAGTTTTGGCGCCTTCTCCCCCAAAAACGCTCGAAAATATGGCAAAGATGGAGCAATTAGAAAACGTCTGCGGGATGGGACCCAGTTTTTTTTCCCCTCCTTTTTTTTTTCCTTTCCCTTTCCCCTTTTTCCAAAAAAATTTTTTCCCAAGGGGGGGGGGAAAATTCATCTATTATCCCTCCAAATTTTTCCCTTTAATTTCCTCTTCAGGTGCGCCCCAAAAGGGGCCTGAAGCATACATAAACCTCACCCCCGCCCTATCATTAGCCCCACATCTCCCGCCCCCTCCTTTTCGGTAGCCGGACACGTAACCCCCCCCCTTTGGCCCAAAAGCCCGGCACTCCCTTTCACCCCCCTGCCCCCAATGGAGGGGTTTAACCCCCCAAACCCCAGTGGAGGGACCCACGCTCAAGGGGGTAGGGGCCCCCCTCCCCGCCCCCGTCCCCCCCCCGCACTCCCAACCCAGAAAAAAAAGACCCCCCCCAAAAAAGCATCCTCCAACCCCCCAGCTGCCGCTGTGCCCACCGCCCACTACCCAGACTGACCCCAAGCCACTGGGCCGTGACCCTGCTCCCCACACTCTCCGCCCAGGACCACAAAATGGGGGGAAACGAACCAGACAGAGACATGTACTCACCTGGCTGCGTGAGGGCTGTGGACCCACCAGCCATTCCCTGGGAAACACGCTCGTCGTCTCTCGTGCCGACTCTGTCTTCCACTGCTGCCCGGCAACCCGGGTCAAGGCCGTCAAACCCCGAACGGGGGAGGCCGACCGCCGCAGTCTGGTGGGAATGGAACGCAGCTCTCCCATCACCAACCAATGAGCCTGGAACATCTTCTGGGTCCACGCTGGGGCCGACCGCCTGCCACCCGCGCCACCTATCTGGGCTTCCTCCACCACCGACCGATCTGCCGCATCGACCGACTGTCCTCCGTTGCCTGGTGACCACCCCGACCGGAACGTCGCCAGGCGGGACCACAGTGACCACCGATCTCGCCGCAGGTCCTTGGGCGACAGCTGCACCACCACCTGGCTGATGGTCTGGTACACTGCCCCTCACTGAGCTCACCGGCCTACTTGGATTCCTCTCGGGCCGTGAGGACCGCCCCACAGCGACAGGGTGATCCCCCCAACCCGGAGGGTCCCCAGGGGGGGCCCACCGGCGACGGCGAGCCCTTGGCGTGCAATCTGGGCTCAGCCTCTGAGGAGGTCTGGCCCAGCGTCTGTGCCTGCTCCCGGACTCCTGCTGCGCTGCGGACTCCTGCTCTGCATCCCCAATCACAGACCGGACAGCCTCCCGGAGCCATGCCGCTCCCCTGGATGCCGCCAGTCACCGCAAATCTTCTAACTGCTGCTCTGCCATCAGACCAGCACATGGCACGGGTTCCAACTGCTCCTCACGCGCCGCTCCGTCAGGTCCACTCGGTGGGAGGGCGGAGTTTAAATAACCTTCACCCTCATGTCCGCACTCTCCACCTCCTCCCCTCACTACAGGGCGTGCTCTGGCCGCACCCAGAGTGCAGGGTCATGGCGCGCCACCCCTTAGGGGCGTGCCTGGTCCGGCGCGCTACTGTACAGAGAGTGAGCTGAAAACTGCATTCATGAGGCAATACAGTGAAATAAATTTAACATGGTCATGTCATTTTAGCAGCCAATGTGAGCACTACACCTCAGCCATGACATTTTTGACACTTCTTTGTGCTCGCGCTGATTGGTTGGCTGCCAAAAGTGCAGAAAGGTGATTGAATAGCCGCCAAAAGTGCAGAATGCTGCTGAAAACAAAACTGAAAATGGTGTGTCGAACTAGAATTTTACTCGAACAAATAGTAAAATGTTTGGTTCAGTTCGAGTTCTAAAAATTCAAGAAGCTCTACTAGAACTTAACTTTGCTATAACAGTTCAATCAACACTAGATCTGAACTGGAACAGGTGGATTTGAAACAGTAGCAACTATCCAACAGTCACCCTGTGTCCATCAGGAGCAATCTGCTGTGATTCTTCTTCAGCTAGCCTGTGTGATGGGTGTCTCCCTCTCCATCTATACTCTGTGTATGCTTTTCCAACCCCCGGAATGGGTGTTCCCCAGTCCTATCACACTGAGAAGGAAACAGACAATCAACTGAGATTCGTTTACTCGCAGGGGACCTCACAACTCTCAGCACCCCTCCAATTTCCCCCACTACCGTCTCAGAGCTGCCTTCTCGCCTGCAGGTTCCCAGACTTTTTCTCTTCCTAAACTCCTCCCCAGCATTCTGCCATCCCATGCTTTAGTGACACTTAAAGGTGTCCCTACAGGGACGGTAGAAGCCTACAGAGTGGTGGTGTATTTGGCTATCCTTGGCATAATAGTGTTATGTTCATATTCGGGCCACCTAAGAAGAATGGGCTCAGCAGATGTGAATCCATTTTGTTCAATTTCAGGGACTCTTTAATACTAATCTGTGAACTATTGGTTAAGCAATTCTCCAATATAATCTAATAGTTTCACATATCCATATATGCTTTGTACTGACTGATTTCTCATTTCACATAATCAAATATGCTAAATCATTATGATAAAAAGAATAGGGAGATGTATTACTAAGCATATGTTAGTGTCTAAGAAACAGGGTTAATGCATCTTGCTAAGAATGCACTGATATCATATTACCATAGTAGGGGAGTGTTTTGTGGAGGCAAAATATGGGGACCTTCTGTGCTTGTTGAGCAGCACGCGCATTGAGGGAAACATGAGTTCTTTCCAGAAAATGATGATCATGAGATAAATAGAGGCTGAAACTCCTCATGCCACTGATGACATTGTGATCTCCATAGCTTAAAGAGTACAAAGGGAAGTTGCAGAGTACCCTCTAGTGGTAATCAGATGCATAATCCTGAATGTGCTGGAATGCTGAACCTTCGCTTTGTGCTGGAGGACAGTTCAGCTCCATTAGGTCTAGTTTAGGATTCACATAGTATTGATTTCAGATCAAGGGCAAAATACATTCCAAGGAAAATAACATTTTATTAATGCCATCTGTTCAGTGCAAACCTTCAGATATTTATCCGAAAGGACAAGGTCTCCTTCCCAGATTAAAATCTGTTACTGAAAGGTTTGCTCAAAATCTGTGAAATGTATGAAAATGTAGATTTCTCCAACTAATGAATCAGATGCTGTTTTTGGCTGCAGTTTTAGAACATTACAGTAACTGCTGCCGGCGACATCTGTAATTAATATTCTGGTTTATCAATTTCTTCTCCCTTTGTGATTATATTATGATAATATGATCCTTCTATGAAGGGAGGGAATTTAGGACAGGACATGGAGTCAGGCTTCATTACTCACTTGCATTGGGGTCACAGACACAAAAATGCAAACATATATAACACGACACAGATCACAGACGTCACCAATTTCAACGCTCAATGCTCAAAAAGTGTAGAGTCATGTCCAGTTAACCATTACCAGCATATTATTTATTTCTCATTACTGATATAGCACTAACATATTCTGCAGCGTGTTCAGAAATTCTCAATTACACAGTGCAAGTACTGTCTACATTGAGGCTCACGTTAACCTGTCTCCACTTGTGTGTTTGAAAATACATAAACATAGGGCGACATGTATGATTTTTGGCGCCCAGATGCCAATTTTATTGCACACAGTAGTACCATAGAATGCGCCTGAATCTATGAATCCGGTTTACTGTGGGTCATAAATCAGGCGCATTCTAGCGCTAAAACGACAATTCAGGCTCAGGGTAAAACCACTTTTAAAGTGACTAACCCGTTCTAGCAGTAATTTGCTGTGCTAAGAGTTATAAATCTGTAGCTTCGTACGGTTGTAGTGCGTCCCGCCTACAGCATGCCCCCCCCTCCCTGATATCAGCCGCATTACACAGTGCCGCGGGCACTCTGTAATGTGCCTGATATTGGAGTGCACCTGGTTAAAAATATATCCAAAAGAGGTCCAGACAGCACATCCAAAAATCAAGCAGTTTTTATTTCACGCAAATCTGAACTTTTGGGTTAAATAAAAACCACTTGATTTTTGGATGTGCTGTCGGGACCTCTTTTGGATATATTGCACGACCCGTGGACTGGGCATACAGGCTTGAACCCATCATATTTGTTTTCTTGTGCTGCTGTTTTGATTTTTTTTAACTGGTTAATAAGATAGCGAATGGGGCTGTGCTAGTTCTCGGGCTGTAAAGACACCAGACTTCTGGCACAGCCCCATTCATACATGTCACCCATAGTGTTTTTGGTATATATAAACAAACACCCACACTATTGCTATTGGTTTTCCTTGAGTGTTCTCCAAGGGCTATGAGTACCTTGATCAAGAGCAGAAAGCAAACAAGATGTTTATCACCTTTGCACAGGATAGATGATAAATATCTAATCGCCTGTGGTTGTTTCCAAAGACCAATTCCGTTGAAACAAGCGAGCCCTTAATACCCCAGTGCTCTGAAAATGAGCAGTCATGTTGAAATCATGTGCCAACACTGCTGCTACCTTTTTAAAAGACTCTTGTATCTCTCCTTTTTCCACTTTTTATAAAGCCTTCCTCGGAGGACTTAAGGCCGAGTACAGTTCTTGTCTTTCTTTATAGGTCCCATAGCCTTTGAAATAACAGAATGATAACAGCGCATAGTAGTGCAGATGATCGACTGCTCTGTTCAAAGCAGTGAGGAATGATGGGGGATCATTCAGCGATCAATGAGGGTCCCAGTGGTGGGACCCTTAGTGACTAAACATTTATCAGCTATCCTGTGGATTGGTGTTAAATGTCATTGGTGGTACAACAATCCAAATACCCAGACCTTGTTTGCTAATAAAACCTAGATATGCTCTCCCAACATGTTTCACTAAATATTCAGCATCTTCAGAGGCATCAATGGTGCTTAATACATCCAATAAGCCTTATAAATTCTTCCCTGTAACATTATACAGGACTTTGTTCACTTTATCCCAATGGAAAACAACCCACCTTTTGTGAGGTGCGTCCATTTATATCTATCCTTAAGTAATTGGATTGACAGAGTAGCCATACACTAGAAAGCCTACATCAATAAGTGGGTTAAGGTAAGTCACTAAACGTCAATTCTGTCCAAATCAATACAATCACGCACTGAACAATCTCCAATGAGACTTTCTTCTCTCAGTACGTCACAATGACATTGATGTATTAACCAATCCCGTTCTACTTGTATGCATACGTCGTGAGACCTTTAGACATCAAATAATTAGGACAAAGAAAGACAGCGCATGCTCCCACACACAAGTAATGAGGTAAATCGGCCAGTGTTTGAAAATACAACCAGAAAGCGCAAAGCAAGAACTGCACTAATAGCGTTGGGTTAAACAATATTTGCTGACCAATCAATGACTAAATTATGGAAACAAAGCAGGTAAATTATCCTACATTAGAGACAGAGGCTAAAGCATGTAAAATTAGGGAAGACAATTATGAGATCAAATATCTCCTCATACGTATTTAAATGATAAATATAAATCATGACTAATCGAAAGAAAGTAATGACATAATAAATATTAGAATCATGTTTTTAATTGTTGTAAATAAAGTTCTTCACCAGATACAGAGCCCTAACAAAATGCTAACTTTTTAAGGTCAATTAGAAATTAAACAAATTAATTTGCTAATGTTCACGAACGAGTATTTCTGGCAGATTGGGATCAATTGGGTAAATGACATCTTATTAATTTATGTAGTTTTGAACAAGTTCAACCTTGCCACCTTCTGGGAGTACTAAGGAAATTTTTGAAAGCCACAGGATCACATCATTCACATCACTGGCTCAAGTGAGCAAAATGATACATACTGGCCCAGCTCCCGCTTTCTTTATATCATAGTTGACCTTTGGTCATCTTCCTCTTACTTTTTTGATGAACGGTATGATTTTGAATGGTGAGGAGAGCAATGTGCAGGTTCATATAATCCAGACAAAAAGGGGAGTGACAACGTCCTATTCTGTCCTATTCTTCTCCTGGACCTCAAAACACAAACCATAGATTTGGAGCGGACATAAAAACACATAACTTAATAAGTCTTTAAGCTAGCCCACTAATAATTCAGTTAATTTTTTGCGACCTCTATAAGTATACTAAATAAATATAGACCGCAATAGATGAGTATAATCGCAAACGGTGCTCTTCCTTGAACACCTCGTGTCAATAGTCTGAAGAGAAGGTAGTAGCTCCTATAGACAACAAGACTAACAATCATGTTGTCTACAAAACTTATGCAATTTAATAGATATCAAAAACTACAATAGCATTCTGACTTTAAATACCTTAGCTTAAAGAGACATAAAATTGCAAAACTAAAAGATGATAACTTGCGCTATAATATGTCTCCATTCCTGGATTGATCCAAAGTAATCTTCAAGCACTTAAACAGTGTCCAAGTGCCTTTACTAAGCTAGCTGGCAAGCTTGCGCTACACACACACGTTCACCTCGTCTGCGCTGGTGATGGCTGTTTGGGGGTGTGTGCCTATCACTGCTCCATGATGCGATCTGTTCCGGGTCCACCCCTTGCTTGAGAAAGGGGAGGAGAACCCGGAAACGTCGCATCCAGAGCAAGCATGCACACACCCAAACTGCCCTCACAAGCAGCGAGGTGAAACGTGTCCTAGCCTAAGCTCTGCAGCTGCTAGAAAGAGCAACTTTGGACCATTTCAGTGCTGAAAATTACTTTGGATCACTCCAGGACTGGAAGAACATAATAGAGCCGCAAGTTATCACTTTATAGTTGCCATTATGTCTTTAGCAATGGCTATCTTACCGAAATGCAATTGTACGTTTTTGATATCTATTAAATTGCATAACGTTTTGGGTAAACACATGATTTGAGTGTCAAGTCATACGGAGTATACATCATTCAAGTAAGTCCTTAGCACTAGCCACATAGAAGTGTAGGTTGACAAATTAATCTCTTACATTTTCTTTACATCTAAGTAATGATTGCCATGTATTTTATGAACTACGCTCTTGGATAATTAACATGTTGTTCAACCCCCATCAAAGACATATGGGTAGCCGCCAAGCAATGCTTGTAGCATCATACATTGTCAGTTACAATAGGCAGTACGTTGACCAGCACTAAAGGTATAACACACCAGTAACTGCAGGGAAATAATACTGATACAGTGGTGTAATTGCATTTCTGCTGTATCCTAATCCTTGACACAGTTCTGATTCATTGTAAATGGGATCAAGCAAAGTACAATGCTCTGCTTCTCGACCACGTGCTCCTGAAGTCTCACCCTCACAAACCATGGTGCTTATAGTGGACCAATACAATGTAATCTACTCTAATGCTGTGCGATATACAGTACTTTCCCTAGTGAATTGCCTAAACTGTTTTCTGTTTCTGTTGCTGGGATTACATTGTGAGAGAAAGCAGTGTCCATCCCTCCTATATCATAATCCAATTAATATAATCACGTTTAGCGCATCAGGGGAAATGACATTCTAAAGGTAATTTATGTATAGCAATGCCACCCAGCCCCCTCCTGCACCTGCTCGGTGGAGGATCTTTGTTCAGCTATTCAATTATTATGCAAGACAGGTTGGGAAAAAATATCCCTGGTGTGAATTTTCTATATAAACCTGTCACACAGTAAAGGTAAAACTCCTGGTATTTTCTATTGCTGGACATCTATACAGAGTCAACAGTGAGTGAGCCACAAATTAAATAACATGTACATACATATTTAATGCAAAGCTCCTATTATGTGATGGTTAAACAGAATCGGTTAGATCTGTTTTTTTTTTATTAGTTACAAATTCGGTAAAATTATTGTCCTTTGAGAATGGAACAGAACAAGGACGTTAAGATTCTGTATTGATAACAAGCTTTATCCGCTTTAAGACATGGAGATCTGTAATTATCTAGTCCTACTTTCCCACCTGGGCACCAAAAGGGGTTATACTACATTTCATTACTGAACAACACATACCTACACTCCTGAAATGTGTTAAAAAAGTCAAATTACCTGTACTCACCCCTCCCACTAGTGTTGATCAAGCACCTCTAGAGCTCCGGTGTTGCCCACTGATCCCTTAGAAGGGATGTCATGTACATTGCTCATATGACTGTGATCTTGATGGTGTGATTTTGTTGTTTTACAGTTTTTTGTTTTGAACTAGTATAAGGCTCACTCTTCTCCGGCCGCCATCTTGGGGTCCTTAGCTTATGGGATTGCTGTTTAGGGTAAAACAGAAATGGCAATCCAACACCGGGGCTGTTGTTTAAAATTGTCCAGCTTTAATCCTCAGGCAAGGTCAGTACATACTAGTATAGAACAACAACAACAAAAAAAAAAACATATAAACAAAAAACTTGGCCTGTCTGGCCACTACCTAGGCACAGTTAACCATTCACTCACTCTTTAACGAGTATAGGACGCTCATGACTCCAACATCCACAAAACACTTATGTTCAGATCTCCATACTTGACACTTCTGGCTTTTCACTCGAGTCTGGGTAATATAGCCTTCCCTTCTTGCTGGCATTTCCGCTGTTGCTCATCCAAAATTCAGGCAGCAAACCACACCCCCTGATTACGTGAGGAAGACAGGGTTTTTAAAAAAAGGCTGGTAAAACCTGGACCGGCGAACATGGGGAACGGTCCAACCTACCCAACGCAGTTTTGCTTCTGGTGAAAACCCCCTATAATGGAGTTGTATGTCAGCCCTACTAGGTACAGGTGTCAGCAACCTAGTGTTGCTGACTAACAACAACTGACTTCTCCCACCGAAACCAGGCCCCCAGTGACACATTCCTAGCAGGTGACATGCTGTATGCCCCCTAGTGGCAGAACTATGCAACCTCCGAAGGTCGCTCTGTTACACTAGGTATTATGAATTTAAAGGTGCCATTTATCTTGATGATCCAACAATTAAAAAGATTGTTGTGTAGTCACTAGACAGACATATTTTTGTCAATACTCCCTGATGATCCTGGTTTATAGTAGATTTGACACCTGAGGAAGCATAGCAGGTTCCATGTGAAACGCGTAGTGTTTCTGTATTGTAGCAAATGAAGGCCATATATTTAGTGGAATATATTTTCCTAATGCCACTTCTTCTGCAGATAACTTCTTTTATTTCACATGTAGTACAGAATTGGATCCCCTGAACATATTTTAAAGTCATAAATAGTGTTTTAATAGTTTCCATATATAACTATCCACTGTTTTACTCCCAAAAACGTCAAGGAGGACCTAACTCGAGGCAAGGCAAGACCCCATGTTATTTAGGAACAAAACAGCTTGACTTTTTCTTATACAAGCTTTTTTATATTAGTAGTACCATAGACTTGTATCAACATACATCAGGTGAGGGAACTAAGGTACAAACGTGTTGATTTTCTGTAAACTGAGATATCTAAAAACATATTATACGAGGTGCACTGTGTCTTTCTTCTAGTCCTTTGTATCCCAGCACCGATCTTCTGCTATATGGCTTATAGCAAGAGAACTTGTCACTTGTAAGAATCATAATAAAAGAACTAAGGGTCTTATTGACTTAATTATTATAAATACCCATTCATACCGCAGAGTTATCCTTTTAATGTTTGGCATTTTTTCTTCTAATGTAAGGCTACTTTGATATTGTTGGTATGTTCAGATTTGTACTACAAATCTTATCCACAATCTCATTTTGTGAAAGTTAATCCTCTAAGGAAACTTAGGGCAAGGCATGTCACAACAATATGACTGTTTTGGCTGCGCTTGAGCGTGAGGTTTGTAGCAGCCCTCAAATTGGACAATGAAGGTGGGGAGGGGTGTTGTACAAATCCTGCCCCAAAATAGAACCACTTGTTGGCCTGGGGTCATTTCCAATTGGTCAAGCTGCATTCCCAGGAAGTCCTTGGACAGTTTCAGGCAGTTCGATGATGGTTTCAGTCACAATCATAGTACGTTGCATGAGGTCTGGTTTTGGCAGCTTACCCCCCTTCTGAGTCTATGTTGACAATGACAACATTAAGAGATTTTGCGGCAACAGGAGTCTAAAAGAGAGGTAATTTTAAGGGCAGTGCCCTGTCTGGGTAGGGTTTGACATTGCTAATAAGATTGATGTAGCAAGCAAGACATGGGTACCAATCTATCCCCATACTATAGATGTTTGGCTTAATGATTATGTTTTAGCAGATTATATAATTTTGGAGCGATAGGTTTCAACTTCGTTTGTGTACTCTTTAATTTCAAGGTGCGACTGTAAGTCAACTACAAGGACATGTCTATAGCATATACTTTATATAAACACATATGAGTACATCATATGAACAGCGGTTGGCTTAGTCATGTGAGCAATGAATGAGGTTTTGCTGTTATATTACCGGAGTTCTGGCAGAGCAGGAGCAAGGGCGTGGATAAGAAAACAACACTATTTCTCCTTTTTTGTTTGAGATTTCTTTTCAAACATAGTCCTAGAGACAAGAAGAGCATTTTATAAAAAATCTTCTTGAAGAAACACCTTAAGTGCCCAGCTGTGAGAAAAGTCAGGGAGATTACATTGTACTCTTGGTTTTTAAAGGGGCATAATATAATCAATACAGAATCATAACATCCATGTTCTGTTACAGACTCAGTCAAAGTCCAAGCCAATATTTTATCATTTGTAAACTGAATATAAACATCTAACAGTCTGAAAATCTTGGGAAACCCCTTTAAAGTCCTAAAGGAGATTACTTTGTTTCCACAGCCTCTCCCCATTCCATTTTCAGGAATCAGATTTGTTAGGCATAGGTACATTAGAACAAGTGAAGTGCAGCAGGAAATAATATTCCAGCTAGCACTAAACATTCAAGGAAGTCCCCTACAGATCCTCAAGCCACATCAAGCTTGTGTATATGCCAGGCTTTCACAACACGCGCATCTATGCAGTCCTCTGTTACCTCTGTTTTTCAGGCTAGTCCATGAGCTTCTCACCCGGACAACCGTTAATACTCTACTCTGCATTGGAGATGGTCAAACACCCCCTAATCAGCTGTCCTGCAAATACTAGTAGTCATATGGTTTCGAACGATATTTACCCCCCCCTAATCACATTTCGCAATGCCCCAGTGAGCTCGAATGTAGACTTGAGTGAATGCCTACATCCAATAGGTGGTGTTTTCAGAGTCCTACTCTTTTTCCTTGATCTGTATTTTCTGTGATGATATATCTGTATTGTTAATTGCAGATGGATTACTATGGCTTATATTGTTTCTACACATCTAACAGTGAGTATACGTCACACTCATGAAAAACATAACCCCTTTTGAGTCTAGTACACACGACCCATTTGAAAGTTATGCGTTACAAAGGAGCAAGGTAACAGTGTAAAAGAGATATCCTGTCCAATTAATGCATATGGTATAGCTCTGTTAAATACCTCTATCCTGAAAGAGTGAAGCATAGGTACTATATGTTTAATGTGATTTAAGGGGTTGGAACAACTGTTCTCTTTTAAAAATATTAAAGAACAGTTACTTACCTACATTTGGGACAACATCGTAGGTCCTTGATCCTACAGACAGAGGAGAGGGGGGAATTACAAAGTGGATCTTTTACTATGGAGGACCCAACACATTCACGTATTTTTAAAATTGGCAATTGATTTTAATGGAAAACCTGTATTATGTCCTTTTCCATGTGGTAGTTCTGCAGGAAAATTTATTACAGCTCAGCAGCAAAACACCTTGTAACACCTTGTCTGGAGCCCCATTTCTAACAAATAGTGGTTGTTTAATGCTAATTATGCCTTATACCTTTGCAGGGGCCTATTTACATATAAGAACAGTAGTCCTGTGCCTATGTCACGTTACCATGCTCTGGGTCGCTTGCAACCTACCTTTTGTTTGCCATGTGTTTTTTTGTGTTTGTTTGGTCATGCTGTATGGACCATGCGGCCGTGTCTGTTCCTCCTGGCGACTAGTGGAGGTGCTGCCACATCCTGCTGGGATTTATCCTGTGTGGTTAAGCTGGGTATGGCTTCTGTAGCCAATCCTCTTCCATCTGATGCTTCATTAAACAGTCTTTCTCACACTTCTGACCCTGACCCTTTCTTAGCATGTTTTCTATGTTTGAGTCTTGTCCAGCCCATCTGTGTCCTGTGTTTCTAGTCTATCTTCCTGGGATGTTTGCCTTGGCTCTTGTTTGTCTGCTCTGTGTTTTCTTGGGTCCTTGTCTGTCTGGTTCCCGGCCTGTGTTCTGACTATAGTCCTAGTCTATGTTCTGAGTCTTGTCCCTAATTCTATGTCTAGTCTCTGTTACTATTTGTATCCCTGTTCTGTGTGTTCAGTACTTTGTCTGGTGTTTTTAGTCTGTGTGTTTTGCACCTTTGCCTCCGTTAGGCCTTCCTGTCCTGCTATCTTTGTCATTTCTTATTACAGTATCTAGCATGTCTCCTGGCCCCTTGTCTTCCGTTGTTCTCTGTCAATGAAGTGTCTGCATTGGCGCTTTTGATCTGTCCTGTCAATGGTCACTGCCAAGGACTGCTCTGACGACCATTGGGGTAAGCCATCCTTACCATCAAAAGCTCTGTGAACAAGCCAATGGCTACAGTGGCACAGTGGGTCCTGACAGCCTACATGTAACCCTAGGGGAATGCCACCTGTGAAGGCTCAAATTTCCATATCAGTAGACGCAACAGTATGTATTCCTATGTAAAAGTTGGTTACTTAAGTTATTTAGGCAGTCACAGTGCTGTGAAAGTAACAGGAAGACACCCAGGTCAGGACAAGTGGAGAATATTATCAGGTTTTGCTTTATTAAGTAAGTGTGGATAATATTTTAAACTCATGCATGATTTAATATGTTGCTTACTGGAAGGGTTGAGTCTAAGACCTTAAAAACCTGGACAATCTGGTGCTGGCCAAGTGCATTTTTCAATAACAATTTTTAATGCAGTGTAGCAGAAAGTACACAACATGCCACAAGCACACGGTTGTATCAGCAGATTTTTGTATTTTATAAGGTATACCTAATGAAGTTGTTGATAATCACATACACATATAAATATTTATATACACACACAGTCGGTATTTCTCTATCTATACCTTTCACTTAGTAAATCTGGCTTTTAGTTAATGCATTTTTTCCTTCTAAATGAATCTAATTGCCCCATTTAACTCCCTTCCTTATCAATATGTGAGGCACAGCTCCCAGAAAATGCTGAAAGCTCATATCAGCAGCTTTTCACCATCCCTAAGTAATCCTCCTAAGAATGTGACTTGACAAGAAAACATGATTTACATAAAGAATGGATCTCCTCTATGCCAATGTGCATGCAAATGCCAATGTGCCTCTCATAGGCTTTCAACTCTTCCAAATATGTTTCACACATGATGTATGCCACAGTGGGAAGTGAAGAAAAACACTCATGCTTTTAGCAGAAGTGAAAATATTAATCATTTTCAGCAGTTCCAATTTCTCCTAAGATCCAAACTGTTTTCACTTATTTATTTGATTGGTTTGTGTTTTTGATGGAATGATGTTTATAAGCAAATGAAGCCTACATCAGTCTTAGTGCATGCTGAGCAGTTCTCCACTGCCACCTATTTGCTGCCAGTGTTGTGTGCCAAGAGAAAGGATAATGTCACCCAAATCTAAAAATTCAGTTCCAGAAAGAAGATCCTAAGTGGGACTTTGGCATGGAGACTGGGGTTCTGGCTCTTTAGTAGAAAATCTGTTTTCATGCCAACTAGCTGTTGCTTTCTTTGCTTCAGAATGCAGGAGACATTCATAGACTTTCTCTGCTCCTTCTTTTCTGAGCACTGTCTTTTACTTCACTTACCTATTATGACGGTCTTTTGTTTAATCTTCATTTTAATTAATTTTATTGAGCCATTTTGCATCCTCTCCCATTGATAATACAATAATGAGGAGACTGTCAATCAGGGATTCCTAGGAAAGGAGTGAATCCGATGCTGGACAGCATGAGAAACGAAAGAGAGCACTGGTAAACTACATAGTAATCCAACCAATTTCACTGAGGAAGGCCTTGGTGTTTTCTGCAGGGTGCTCGGTAACCCCCAGTGCTCTTGGAAGGCAGTTGAAATCACACAATCCCCAGATGATCATCCTTCGGATGTATCCCTATGTACGGTGATCACCACAGTGCAGGAATCAATAAACTACTGGACTTTTCACAAGTGGTAAAACAAATCAATGAGGACCAGGTTACAACAGCAGTGTGAAGATGACACCATTCAGGGTTTTATGGAAGGCAGAGTGAGTAAAAAAAAAAACTTCAAAGTATAAGGAGCTCAATGTACTATTTGTTAGGGGAGAAATACCTTAGGACCTAATCCTCCCACTTTGATATAAAAAGTAATAGATTTTTTCTAGGTGTGACACTGACTTTTATGTTTTGTTATTCTAGAGTAGATATGAGCGATTGCTTAAAAAATCGAGATCTAGTCAATTACAGATTTTGAAGAAAATTTTTTCGATTATCGATTTGATCTCGATTTTACCGTCGATTCCCCTTAAAGTCAAAGGGAGAAGATGATCAGGTTAATTTTTATACCGAAACAGGTGAGGAGAAGCTGGAATTACCATCCATAACAGTAAACTAGATATGTTGTACAACTTAGTGAAGAAAATTTAACTCTAAGAGTCACACAAAAAAATTCACAGACTAAAATAATTAATTCCTTTCAATGGCTAACTGAAAAGATGAGGACAGCATAGCTATAGCAGGTAGAGCGGTAGCAGCTGCTACGGGGCCACTTTGACACATAAGAAGACACCGATGTTGGAAACAGCACATGGTAACTGGCAGGAGCCCCCTACCACTTCACCAGGGCCCAAGAACATGTCATATATGTGGTGGCAGCAAGAACATCCCAATGGGGAACACGGAGGTTCAGCTGGCAGGTGCGCAGTTATAGGGGGTGCAGTGGTAGCCATTTCAGGGCCCCATGCAGCTAAATCAAATGGGACCCCACCCATTACTAGTTCCTATTTTTAACATGTTCCTTGGCCCCTTTTTGATTAGGGCCCCTGACAGGAGTACTGCCCTATTGACACCCCTGGCACCTCTTTTACAAACGCCAGAAGTGTGAGCCAAGACCTTGAACCTTTCTCAGGAGACAGTCAAGACCCGGGTAGGGCTTGAGAAATTTCTGCCTATACGAGAGCGCTTGCCCCACCATATACAATTCGAAAAAGCCTTATGTAGCACCATCTCATCCTTATGTTTAAACAACAATGGAATATTTTGCAAAGGATAGTGGGACATTATGCCATTAACTCATAGGGAATGGGTTCAAGGAGCTCAGTTTCCTTTACATGAGTGCAGACAAAGTAAGCTTCTCTTGGTTCAGCTGGCTGACGCTTCAGTTCCACCCAGGTGCCCTTCTCCTTGGCTTCCTTTTTCTTCCTTTCGTTTTCTTTGACACGCTGGAGGAAACTATCTCTGATCTTGGAGTGGCAAATGTGCTCCACAGGGATGTTGATTATTTTGGCAAGGATTTTACCCTTGATCTGCTTGTTCACAATTATACCCACAGCATTCTATGTAACGTTCTAGATCCTGCCAGTCTTGCCATGACAGCATTTATGTGGCATGCCTTTTTGTATGGTGCCCATACCCTTAATGTATACATTGTCGCCCTTCTTGTAGATGTGCATGTATGTTGACAAAGGCACAACTCCATGTTTATGGAAGGGTCTGGAGAACATATACCGGGTTCCACGCCTTTTACCTCTTGCGTTTGTCATTTTCGCACCTTAAAGATGGCGAGTCCAGCGGAAAGAGAGGGACCGCCTTCCTTCTCCTCCTCTGAGGGCATCAGCGATTGGGCATCAGAGCAGACAAAATCATCTTCTTTGGCCTCTTGATCTTTTGTAATGCCTTCTGACCGCAACTGCCTTGTGTCCTTTAAGAGCTCTTCAGAATGTGGATTATCTAGTGTGGTCTGTTTATTGGGTGACATTTGGCCCGTCTTTTCTTCACTTTGGACTGATGGTGATGATGATATTTGTGGCCATGACTGAGAGGAAGAGGAGTTAAAACCACTGCATGCAAGGTGTGTTAACCACTGAAGAACAGATTGGCGCCGCTCTTCAGAAATGAGACACACAGGGAACCGACCAAGCGATGACAGGCCTGATGGTTCTGCGTCTGATGATGTGCTCACTTGTGTGTTGTCCGGAACAATGGAAGGAGTGTCTTGTCTCGTACCTCTAGCTCCATGTTCTACAACCTTCCTTGCTCGCTTACCACTCCATGTTCAAAAAAATGTAAATATTAAAAAGTTCAAGATTTGTTCAAAGTCTCTAATTAAAGAACTGTACTCTAAAGACAGCAAATCACAAGTGTTCCCTATAATTTCCAACTGGCAAATAGAATTATAAACAGAATTTTTTCTATGGAATATCTGTGAAATGGGGTCTTATGGAAGAACCGTGACAGCAAATCACCGGTGTTCTTAAATGCCTATACTTTGCAACTGGTAAATAGGAGTAGAAACAAAGTTTTTTCTATTGAATATCTTTTACCACTGTCTTATGGAAGAACCCTGGCAGCAGCAGTGTGACACAGAAGTCTTCTTGAGTCAAACAATTTAACTACAAGCAAATAGTATTAAAAAATATTTCTTTCTATGGAATATATGTTAATGTTGTGTTATGGAAGAACCCTGGAAGCAACACTGCAACACTTGCATTTCTTTCTATGTCAGATTTGCTGATAGTGTCTTCTGCAGTGGCTGGACCCCCAAAACAGGAGAAATGAACTTTTGGTCACTCTGTATAAAGAAGGAAAAAATGCAGCCAGCTATACAAAACTATACACTATGCAAAAGCTATACAAAACTCCCTAAATCCCTAACTATTGATGTGTGTGATTCCCTAAGCTAGCTGGTCTTCTCCCCCTCCCCCCGACTAATCTAACTAACTGTATAAAATCGCTAGAAAATGGTGTTTCTGCCTGCTGGCAAAGAAGCACACAGAGGCAGCAGTGTGTTCAGTACAGAGAGTAAGGTTGGATGGCGTTCAGTTAATAGTGACATACACATAAGACTGTCATGTCATTTTAGCACCCAATGAGATTCTTACACCCTCAGTGGTGATGTTTTCTATCCCCCCTATGTGCTCTGCACTGATTGGTGGCCACCAAAAGTACAGGAAGCAGCTTAAAGTTAAAGTGAAACTGGCGCAGGGCCTCGACCGGTAGTCTCAATTGTGATTTTATTACCCAATTTTGCCGAAAAAAGTCGGATCCGATCGCAATCGAGAAAACCATAATAATCGACTTGATTTTAACTTTTCTTGATTAAATCGTTCAACACTATTCTAGAGGGGATTTCTTTTTCCTTTTAAAGACCACTTTCTGTTACTGGGAGTTTTATAACGCAGGCAATGTTACTTGGGGAAAAAAGTATGCAAATTAGCTCTCCTCCAGAAGTACGAAAGCTCTCATTGGTGCCACTTAATGGTGGTAGCTTTCCTTTAATTCAGTACCTGACCCATTGAAAGGTTTGAAACATAACTAGGAATTTAAGCAGAGCCGGAATATCTTGCAAAAGAAAGAGTGACCTACAGATATAGCAATTCTGAGCATAGCTGGCATAGCTGTAATAAGGTGGTTTACACCTTTGTAGTATGCCAGTAGTTCATGCAGATATTGCAACTTATGAAATACCAAATCTGTCTCTATTGAAAGCTATTCTTGACTCTCATCAGTACAAAGCAGGGTGCTTATGACTGGTAAGAGGTTGTTAACATTGCATTTCTAGTAATATTACATGACTCTTTAGTAGTCATATGAAAAAAGCAAGGAAAATGGGCAGTACCTCCAAAAATTATGAAACAAATGGTGCAGGTGTCAGCTGATTTTGCTGCAACACAATACAAACGCACAAATAAAAAACAGCAGCACTCTGCAGACACCGAGATACAGATAAATACTAAGGGCCACATGTATGAAACGGTTTTGGTCTAAAACTCACTTTTTTCCCATAGGTTTCTATGGGGAAAAAGTGAGTTTTAGACCAAAATCGTTTCATACATGTGGCCCTAAATATCTGAATTATTTATTGTATTTCTGCTACATATAGTATACTTGAAAATCTGAGGCTCTTAGTGTACAGTCAAAACTGTGAGGGCCAATTCACCAACAGCAAGGTGATCTAAGATCGAATGGGGACCCATGGTAAACAATCTCACCTCTCTCTGTGCATTTCCAGGCCACCATACTTGTCAGGATATACGCGTCTCAGTCATACTCTATTTTGATTAAAAGTTCTGCATCTACCCATCATATAAATACTACATTCTTACCACACTAGATATATCTCAAGGTAAGTTTTGACTCTTGCATGAGAAGGTTTTGGCGAAGGGGTCGAAACACACATTGAGGTGCTGCTGGTGTGGTAAGAAGAACATTGGACTATTATACTTTTATTCTATTGTTTTAAGGTTTTATTTGTTAAAATTACTGGTCCCTAATATTGCAGATACTCTTATCCATCATTCAATATTATATTTACCTTTATGTATTTGGTGGTATACGTTTGTTTTTATTATAATATGGTTATCCTGTAGTTCTGCCGCTTCTTTGTTAAACATTTGAAACTATTTGATTTTTTTTTATTAATGTGCCTTTATGTTTTATTTTGTTTGAATATTTTATAATTATAGTACTTTATCATTGTGAGTGTACTGTTTTTTGTATTGTTGGGTGATGACTTAAATAGGTCAAGTTTTGACTTACAAGAGGGTTACCTATAATTTTGGCAGAAGCAATTCAGCTTTCATCCTTGTGGAGGAGATCTAATTTGCATACCTTTTTACCCATGAAGCATTGCCTGGCCTGTAGACTCCACATGCCAGCTGGTGGTCCCCACGAGGAAAATAAATCATACCCCACACCTATAGCTGCATCAAAGGTATTTCGCGAGCCAACCAACTCCCTTCTCTGAACAGACAAGGTGCATGAACCTTGAAACAGCTTATAAAAGTGAGCCATTCTTCTTATTTGTGGATGAGTTTATGGCATTGTTCAAGTTATTAGTCATGTTTCAAGGCTGTTCAATAGCCTAAACATTGATTTATAGAGTAGATACCTCAAATAGGTTGTGCCTCTTCTGGAGGAGAGATAATTTGCATTTTATGTTGTGTTACTGGCATATAAAATAATGTATTAGAAGTTCTATGTTATCTAAATCGAATTCAATGACATGGCACATACTACCTTGAAATGGCACAGCTCCATGCCCTAGAGAAACAGTATAACCACTTGTGCCCCAATAATCTCACAGGCCATGCCCTCTTATATAAATGGTGTAATGACCTGCTCCCCAAGAAAAAGCACTGCTCCCATTCTCCTAAGAAATGGCACAATCCCAAGTACCTAAGACATTTTAAACATGCCTTTAAGAAATAGCACTGCAATATATCCCTAAAAACACTGGCCATCAGTTGGTTACCACTATTCTTGATTGTCAGTAACATAATGGACGGAATTTGCCAAAATGTGTAGTCAATTAATTTCTGCAATGATAACTTTATGAATAGCCTTAGATAATTTTAAAAATCGCTCTTGGTTAGGCTTAAGTGTAGTAAATATTTTACTCCAAATATAAAACGTCTGCTCACCACTAATGGAGTAAGGTGAGATCCCAAACTTAGTGCAGTTAACTGATCTCTGTGCATTGTCTGGCCTGTAGACTCCACATGCCAGCTGGTGGTCCCCACAAGGAAAAAAAATCACACCCCACACCTATAGCTGCATCAAAGGTATTTCGCGAGCCAACCAACTCCCTTCTCTGGACAGACAAAGTGCATGAACCTTGAAACAGCTTATAAAAGTGAGCCATTCTTCTTATTTGTGGATGAGTTTATGGCATTGTTCAAGTTATTAGTCATGTTTCAAGGCTGTTCAATAGCCTAAACATTGATGTATAGAGTAGATACCTCAAATAGGTTGTGCCTCTTCTGGAGGAGGGAAAATTTGCATTTTATGTTGTGTTACTGGCATATAAAATAATGTGTCAGAAGTTCTATGCTATCTAAATCGAATTTAATGACATGGCACATACTACCTTGAAATGGCACAGCTCCATGCCCTAGAGAAACAGTATAACCACTTGTGCCCCAACAATCTCACAGGCCATGCCCTCTTATATAAATGGTGTAATGACCAGCTCCCCAAGAAAAAGCACTGCTCCCATTCTCCTAAGAAATGGCACAATCCCAAGAACCTAAGACATTTTAAACATGCCTTTAAGAAATAGCATTGCAATATATCCCTAAAAACACTGGCCATCAGTTGGTTACCACTATTCTTGATTGTCAGTAAAATAATGGACGGAATTTGCCAAAATGTGTAGTCAATTAATTTCTGCAATGATAACTTTATGAATTTTCCTTAGATAATTTTAAAAATCGCTCTTGGTTAGGCTTAAGTGTAGTAAATATTTTACTCGAAATATAAAATATCTGCTCACCACTAATGGAGTAAGGTGAGTTCCCAAACTTAGTGTAGTGCACTGATCTCTGGCAGCTCTTCCCGTCAATGAACAGCATAGCAAAACTTTAAAAGTCCAGCACTCGCCGACTTTATCAGGCATATGAAAATCTGTTAAAACTTGTAGTTTATTTCATCTTGTTAAAACATAAACAGATGCACGCCATGAGATGACGATGCAACAAAAACAAAAAAAACTAACGTTTATCGGCTAAACACCTTATTCATAGCATGCTATCTCTAACAACACACATATTTAAAGCGGTTTTTTTCACTGTTTGCAAATGCACACATGAATAAAGACCTACTTTTTTGTAGACATGTCTTGTGGTCTGATGAAACTAAAATTTAACTTTTTGGTCATAATGACCATCGTTACATTTGGAAGAAAAAGGGAGAAGCTTGGAAGCCTAAGAACACCATCGCAACTGCAAAAAAAACCTGGGGTGGCAGCATCATGTTGTGGGGTTGTTTTGCTGAAGGAATGACTGCTGCACTTCACAAAATAGATGACATCATGAGAAAAAAAGATTATGTGGAAATACTAAAACAAAATCTCAATACATCAGCCAGGAAGACACAGCTTGTTTGGAAATGAGTCTTCCAAATAAACAATGACCTGAAGCACACTGCCAAAGTGGATTACAAAGTGGCCTAAGGATAACCAAGTCAATGTTTTGGAGTGGCCATCACAAAGCCCTGATCTCAATCCTAATGAGAAGTTATGGGCAAAGCAGAAAAGGCAGGTGTGAGCAAGGTGACCTACAAACATGGCTCAGTTACTCCAGTTCTGTCAGGAGGAATGGGTCAAAATTCCAATCAACTATTGCGAGAAGCTTGTGGAAGAATATCCAAAACATTTGACCCAAGTCATACATTTTAAGGGCAATGCTACAAATACTAATGCTATGTACAGTATGTAAACTTTTGTCTTGCAAATGCCTTACAATTTCTCTCTCTCTGAGTATTCTGGCATTTGGCAATTATAAATAATGTGGTAATCGTAATTGACCTAAAAAGGGTAAGGTTTATTCTGATTTCATGTCAGATAGTGAGAAAAACATGCATATATGTCTTTTTACATATTCCTGAACAGTTCATAAGGCATGTACATATTGCATGAAAAATCTTGGTTTCAACTGTACATCCCTCTGAGCATCTGATAGATGTCTTTGCATGCAAGTTTTGAAAGCTGTAGTTGTATAAAACATATATTGTAATTATCAAGTGGTAATTGCTATCAGATATATAACATTTTTTGTATTGCAGTTCATGTAATTCTCTATTTTGCAACTCTTGTCAGTTACTTAAGAACTAAGGACGACATGTATGAAGGAAAGGGGTTTCTGTGTGTTTAGAAATGGAGTCTAAAGTTTGACGCGCCTCGCCTATGTGTTAGGCGTATTATGGAACTTAGGTGCATAAGTAATGCGCCTAACATGTATTAAGGTTATAGACAGGCTGGAAATAAGAGAAGTCATTAGAATAGCATGCAGTGAATAGAAACTATGTTACTGATCCTGCTTGGAGGATCACAGATCCCAGCAAGAGCTGTGCTGTGTTGGCTCTTGCTGTATGTAGAGTAAAGGCTGAGAGCAGCAAAAATAAATTTAAAATTTAATGTAGTAAAAATTTTAAATATAAAAATCTGAACATCATAATTAGTGTTGAGCGATTGCGTTGGCTATCGAGATCGATCGATAGTCGATAGTCGGCCGCTATCGATAAGGTTTTTCGATAGTGAGCATCGATTATGCGCGATTACCATTAAAGTCTCTGGGAGAGCAACAACACCTTCATTATTACACCAAACAAGGCTGGAGAAATGAAATTAACATCCACAACAGTCAAATGGATAAGTTTTCTACATCTTAGGGCAACACACTTGGTTATAAAAGTCACAGAAAAAAAGTCACAGACCATTCACTATCCCTGTCCCTTGAACCACATTCCAGACCCTTAAAACCCCTGCATCACCCACAAATTAAAAAGTGCCAGAAGGCATCAAGATTTGAACCATCATGTTTACATGAAACAGGACATTGAATTATCCCTGTCCTGGAACGCAGCATGAGCCCCAAACCTGCATGACCCCAGATTTAAAAAGTGCCCCGCAAAAAGGAAGTCTTTTCAACACCATTTTAGTTTCACTTGACCACTAACTATAACTGTCCTGTACCACAGAATGACCAAGGGGAGACAGAGAACTGTGGGGGATGACCCGACGATGTTAAAAAGTGCCAGAAAAAGGGAGTCTTTCAACCATCATTGTTAGTTGGAACTGGGAATATACTGTCTCTGTCCTGGCCACAGCATGACCTTAAACCTGTCTGAACCCTCAGATTACAAAGTGCCTAGAAAAAAGGAGTCTTTTCAACCACCATTTTATTAACTGGACATTGACTAGAACTGCCTGTGCCAACAGCATGACCCAGGTCCCGGAGCTTACAGTGGGTGCGGTGAGAGCCCAGGCTGGCGTCCGTCATCTATTAACACGCAGGTAAGCCCTGATGAACGCAGCAACAAAAAACTGTCGTGCTGGAAGCAGAGGTGCGGAAGAGGAAGTGTGAGAACTCCATCCTTTCCTCAGTACACAGTCAAGACCTGGGTAGCACTTGCACCTCTGTATAGTGCGACCAATATTTTTTGGGGGGGAGCTTCACTTGGAAATACTGTTGGTTAATGGCTCCTGTTACACCCAGGTGCCCTTTTGCTTGGCATTCTTTTTCCTCATTTTACCAAACGTGCGGAGGAAATTGTCCTCTGTACTTTGTTCCTGTCCCCGTGCTCCATACTCATGTCCTCTGAATAACCCTACATCTGGTCAAAGTTTTCCTGTACCTACCTTGAACAATTCATGGAATTTTTTTACCAGCATTTTTGTACATGCAAAGTTTTTTAGAAGTTTTAATTCAAAAACACATTTTAAAATAGGATGGAAACCCACCATGTCTTTTGTTTCTCTTTTTTTTCATTTTTTTTTTTTGTATTAAATAGGGTAGTCTCATACAGGGAATTGATAGCTATGTTAAAGATCTTGCAAAAACAAGTCCTTTTGACAATATGTGTCCATTACAGTTCTACCTATTCCAGTTTCGACAGACCATCACCCTGTGACCACTCTTGACAATTGTGTGAAGAACAAATGTCTGGTAGAAACAACATTTTTAGAATAGGAAACCGTAGTATAGCTGATGTCACAGCAAAATGCCCCCAAAATTCAAAGCATGACCCTTGAGCCACTTTTGGACCAATTGTGAAGGAGACAAATTCCTATTAGAAACACATTTTTTTTAGAATAGGACCTGTAGTATAGCTGCATGTCACAGCAAAATGCCCCCAAAAATTCAAAGCACCCTTGACCACTTGTGACAATTGTGAAGAACAAATGTCTGTTAGAAAAACAACTTTTTGTAGAATAGGAACCTGTAGTATAGCTGCATGTCAAAGCAAAATGCCCCCAAAAATTACAAACATGACCCATGAGCCACTTTTTACAATTGTGAAAACAAATGTTCCTATTAGAAACAACAATTTTTTTTAGAAATAGGACCTGTAGTATTGCTGCATTTTCAAAGCAAAATGCCCCCTAAAATTCAAAGCATGACCCCTTGAGGCCACTATGGGTCAATTGGTGAAGACAATGTCCTGTTAGAAACAACATTTTTTTATATAGTAACCTGTAGTATTGCTGCATTTCAAAGCAGCATGACCCAAAAAATTATAAAAATGACTTCTCAGCCACTGTTACAAATTGTAATGGAGAAATTCCCACTTAGAAGCCAACATTTTTCTGTTCCAAAGGACCATGATTATTGCCGTAACTTCACAGCTACATGACCCCAAAAAAATTTATAAATATGACTTCTTCAGCCACTGTTAAAAATTGTGAGGGAGAAATGCATTAGAAGCCACATTTCTGTTCCAAAGGACCATGATTTATTGCTGTATCACACAGCTACAGACCCCCACACTAAAAATATAAATATGACTTCACAGCCACTATTAAAAATTGTGAGGAGAAATGACACTTAAAGCCACATTTCTGTTCCAAAGGACCATAATTATAGCTTGTTTTTCGTTCTCACAGCAACCAAATGACCTCAAAACCATTGACAATGCAAAACTCGTAAGATAAAGTGAGTAAATGGAATAACGTTTTGTCATGAAACCTTGCTGTCATTTTACAGTCTCCTCAACAGCAAAAGAGAATAAAAGAGTAAAAAAAGAGAATAAAAATTGCAGTAAGAATGATCATATTAAAAAAAAAGTTTTTCTCAAGAAGACCATTTCTGTTTGAAAAGGAATGGTTGAAGTAGACCGCAACTAATCGGTGACCTCGGCATTTGGGGCCACAACATCATCAGAGATCCATTCCTGATTCATCTTGATGAAGTCAAACGAACCACATTATCTTGGAAAGCCGGATGCGTTAGGCCAGTAATGACTCCTCGCCAGAGCTACTATTGCCTGAAGGTCCGCGTCAATATGACGCTGGGCTGCTGGGCAGGACAACACCTCTATGCGTGACGAGCCAGTCTCGGGCCAATTCTAGCCTATTTTGTGATAGCCAGAAGTCTATTGGGACGGAACACATGCAAAACAACGGTGTTGAGAGACGCAGATAGTCCCGTGCACGCCATGAACCTTAAGCTGATCTCTGTGTGTTGGATGTGTGCCCGCAATTGCATGCGTTGGTGAGGTGGTAAACAAAGAATTGCCAGAGGTCATCTCCATTAGGCTTCCGCCACCTGCCTGCTAGCTGCCGCTACGCTACTTGCACTCAACTGCTGTCACGTACGCTAAAGTTGTTCCACCGTGACATTGGGGAACGGAAGCAAGAACGCAACAGATGTCCTTCCAGTTTGACCAATCACAAGGTCTCCATTTCCTGCATTTTTTACTCTCTATTTGGGTGGGTGGAAGGAAAGTGCTGAGTTTTGTTTGTACCGGGATCCAGGAGGGTTGCCACCCATTATCTTTGATCATTTTGATGGCCTTAATGCGAGATTCATGTTGGAGGAAATGGAGGAGCATTCCATGCACTCATGTGAGAGTGATGGAGCCTTTGATTTCCCAAGCCTCTGGGTTTATGGGCACTAGCAAACTGACTTCCTCATCTTCCTCCTCCGCTCAAATTCGCGCCAACCTCTTTCCAAGGGAGGTACGTCGGGTAACATCGATGTCCTAGGAATACCTCCTCCTCCTCCTCCTCCCTCCAGCTGCCTCCGGCACAGCTTCAAACACAGCCCTGACTTGCCGAGATGAAGCACCCTTGAGAGCTGAATGCGCCACTTGCACTAGCTCTGAACCCCGAACCACTGCCCTAATGAAGCCGATGAAAAATTGTGAAACTTTCCGGCCTTGTTTGGATTTTGGATCGGAGAGAAAGGCTCCGTGTCCGCATCTGTGTCCTCTCCTCCTCCGTCGCTGGCGGGACCTGTTGTTTCAGAGTGTCCAACGATCGTCATTCAGAACAAAGATCACCACAATGCTCATGCTGACAAGGGCATTGTCGCACTGACCATTTTGGTTGGCTTACTTCAAAACTGGCAAGGGATGGTGCAGAGCTTCTTTCACCCTGCCTCCACTCTACTCGGTGGTTCAACACCGCCGAGTCCGCCACCTGCTGCTTGTCAGGGCCCATGTGTCAACTTACGTACTGCTGTAATGGCATTGTCGCAGCTGCCCAATCGCTGGAGCCATGGTGTAGGGTGGAATTTTCCAGCGTGTTGCCACTTCATCAAATGAGACTGTTGACGGTGGATGCCGAGCGACGCTGCAAAACTCATCCAGGGCGGGACGAAGCAGGGTGCGAACGGCGTAAGTGCGAACTCCAGACCTCGAGCCTTCTTCAGCAGGCAGTCCAGACACCCCGGGTAGCACTTTAGAAATTTCTGGAACGACAGGTTCAAGACATGTGCAAGGCAAGGGATGGTGCTCCAGCTACCGATCCTAAGGGCCGGCCAGCAGATTTCGCCCTTTATCGCACACCACCTGCCTGGCACAAGTTCTTGTCACCCAGTCCGAGCGCTCGTCCCCTCGTGCTTAGAGCCGTCCCACCAGCTCCTGACCTGTGAGTGGACGGTCTCCAAGGCAGATTAATTTCAACCACGGGCCTGGTGTCTCCTGGGCACCTGAATGCCACCAGATGGACCTTGGGGAAGAGACCCTGCACCATCCCTCCCTGCGTTTTTGAAGAGCGTGTGCCGAGCCTGATAGCCACTGTCACCCCCAGAGACATCCACCCAGCTCACCCAGGAGCAGTCACAGAGATATAGCGAGCGGCCTTCCGGGCTTACTAGTCCACTGTGTCGGTGGTGAGAGGACTTATTCCGGACACAGATGCAGACAACGGGCGCTTGAAATTTTAGTGACATGTGCTGGCCGAGGGCAGGGAAACAGGCTTTTTCTGGCAAAGATTGCCTGCACGGCATCTGGTATTGGGGTCAGGCGAGGGCCATGACGTGTCGGAACCCATCTGTGCCACCAGACGTAAAGGCGAACATTTCCAATGCCAACAAATCCTGCAATGCCGACATTCAGCTTTTGGCTTGGGATGTTTGGTTAAAGTGTTTCTTCTGCTCCCAAACCTGGAAGAACAGAAGGCTGGCTGCTAGACTGGCCGCTGGTATCGGCGTGCAGGTCGTCATACTTGCGGAAGGAGAAGGGGTAGGATGGGTCTCTGTCACTGGGTGCAGGTGGTTACTCGGGCGAGCGGAGGGACGCTGAAGCGGAGGCTGATCCCTGATCATGACTCTGAGAGACATGGCAGCTGAGGAACGCTTGGTGGTGGCGGAGGAGGGGAGGCGGAGTACAGAGGGTGTGACAGTGGTTGGAGGCCCGGCGTCGGTCTGGCCTTTTTTGGCCAAGTGTTCCCTCCATATTTCAACTCATGCATTCGCTGCATGTGACTAGACATGTTGGTAGTGGTTAACCACTTAAGGTTCTTGCCTCTACTTATGCGTTTACGGCAAAGGCGGCATATGACATCGAGGGGTGAATCAAGGCTTGCTCAAAGAAGGCCCAGGCTTGAAGAGGTCCAGGACCTTTTTGACGGCGATAAGCGAGGAGCGGGGTTTGCGCTGACCGTGGCTGGCGGAATCATATCAGCGACTTCTGCGACCGCCCTCTCCCTTTTGTGGCGGGACCCGTATTGACACTACCCCATCGTCTTCCTCCTCGTCCACTGATGAAGCGCTCGCAAGCGAATTCTGCGGAAAAGACCAGGATGGATCCGCAATGTTGTCACCATCATCAGCATCAACACAGGTGAATTGGTGTCCGTCCTGACTTTCTGCTTTCCAGGAACGCCATTCGGCTACATGCAAGGGCACTGCAAGCGTAGCCGATCGCCCAGGATATTTTTGCGATTGTGACCGTGCTCTTCCTTCACCTCCTTGATGCATCATTAACTGTGCTCAGAGCAGACTTAATCATCCTTCATGATCTTTTAACATACCTTCTGAGCCGCACCAGGGCATTTGTGGGGGGGGGGGGGGGGAATGATTTTGGGGAGGATGAAAATAGTTTTTGGATAATTAATGGATGGTGGTTAGAAATCTAAATGGGATGCGGTGGGAATCGAGTTGACATTTGGGGCTCTTCATGTTGGATGCGGATTTGCTGATGATGCTTGTGATGCGACGACATTGTGGTCCAGAGTGACTGCGAGGGACGAGAGGTAAGACTGCTAGAAGTGCAGTTGCTTTAACCACTGAAGGACAGAAATTGCGACGATGTTCGTTAACTTAGAATCAACACGGACCTGACCTCAGTTTGCATGACAGGCCTTGACGGTCCTGCAACCGACGATCCTCGGGCATGCCGTGGTTTTGTCGCCACACTGGAAGAGCACCTTCCTCGTAACCTCTACCTCCATGTGCTACCCCCCCTCTATGCTCGCTTACACCTGCATTTCGCTCCATGTTTCAGAATTACAAAAATTTTGAGAAGGCGTAATGGAATAGCTTCTCTATGGAAAGTCCTCTTATTAAAAAGACTGCAATTCCACAGCTAATTCTCATCACTCTAATCAAAACACAATGCTGGATTCAAATTTAACTGCAAGTGTCTATCAACAAAATCTGGACTGGGCAAAAGTCCAAAACACTATCTGTTATGTATTTTAAATGGTATAACATTAAACTGTATTTTTTTGCACCTTTCAATTCACACAGATGGTGAATATAGATATTGCTGTTTTAAAAGATTTACGTAAGATCCTGCTCAATGAACAATTGCAGGTGTGCAAAAGTCAAAAAAACATCGTAACTGGTTATGTGTTGGGTATAATAAACGATAATTCTTTTGAGCACACTTTCATTCACTCAGTCTGGTGTAATATAGAATATTGCTGTATTAAGATTTTAAGTAGTGATTGCAAGCGTCAATGAACAATTCTGGGTGCCACAAAGACAAAACACGAAACTATGAGTTACAGATCATGAGTATTCTGCAATGGTAATAATAAACGATATTTTTTGGCACCTTTCAAATTCACCTTGGTGAATATAAAAGTTTGTGCTTTGTTTTAAGAAATTTACTAGATGCAAGCGTCATCTAACAATGCGCTGGGTGTAGCAAGTACAGTCCAAAAAACACGTAACTGTTATGTTTTGGAGTTATAAATAAACGATAATTTTATTGGAGCAACCTTTCAATTCACCTTGTGTGAATATAGAATTGCTGTTTTAACGAATTAACGTATGTATGCTAGCGTCAATGAACAATGCAGGGTGCGCAAGAAGGTCAAAAACACGTAACTGTTATGTTTTGTATAATAAACAATATTTTTTGACCTTTTCAATTCACACTTGTGTGATATAGAATTGCTGTTTTTAAAGAAATACTTCATGCCTGCGTCAATGAACAATGCTGGTGCGCAAAAGTCAAAAACACGTAACTGTTAGTTTTTGTATAATAAACTAATTTTTTGCTACCTTTCAATTCACCTTGTGATAAAGAATTGCTGTTTTAAAATTTTACTTAGAAGCTGCGTCAATGACATGCTGGGTGTGCAAAAGTAAAAAACACGTACCTGTTATGTTTTGGTATAATAAACATATATTTTATTTGCACCTCATTCAATTCACACTCTGGTGAATCTATAGAAATTTGCTTTTAAGATGTTTATACTGTAGATGCGAATGCTTCAATGAAACAATGCTTGGGGTGTGCAAAAAGTCTCGAAAAAACTCCGTAACGTTTTAAGGTTTTTGGGTTCATAATAAACGAATAATATTTTGCACCTTTCAATTCACCTGTGGTTGAATATACGAATGGTGTTTTATAAGATTTTAAACAGTAGAGCTAGCCTCAATGAACAGGATTGCAGGGTGTGCGGCAAACGTCACGAAACACCACGTAACTGAGTTATTGTTTTTGATATAATAAACGGTATTTTTTTTGCAACCTTACAATTCACCCTAGTAGGTGAATATATAATGCTGTTTCTAAGATTTTACGTAGATGCGCGTCAATGAACAATGCAGGGTGTGCAAAAGTCAAAAAACACGAAACTGTTATGTTTTTGGTATAAATAAACGATAATTTTTGCATCCTTTCAATCACCTGTGGAGTGAAATAGCATTGCGAGTTTATAAGATTTTACTAGAAGCTTGCAGCGTCAGATCGCGAAACTGCTGGGTGTGCAAAAAGTCAAATACACATAACTTTTAAGATTTTTTATATAATAAACGGTATGTTTTGCACCTTTCAATTCACCTTCGTGGTGAATATAGAATTGCTGTTTTAAGATTGACGTAAGAGTGTTGCGTCAAAGAACAATTCTGGGTTCGCAAAAGTCAAAAAACCACGTAACTGTTAGTGAGAGGTATGGCACCATCATGCAATTGGAGTTTGGTCATACAAAACGTATTTTTTTTGCACCTTTCAATTCACCTGTGAGTGAATATAAAAATTGCTGTATTTTAGATTTACGTAGATGTTGTGTCAATGAAACAATCTGGGTGCCGTCACAAGTCAAAAAATCCACGTCACTGTTTATGTTTTGGTATCATAAACGAGATTTTTTGCAGACCTTTCATATTCATTCACCTGTGGTGATATAGAATTTGCGTGTTTTAAAGATGTTACTGTATATGCTTCGTCAATGAACAATTGCGGGTGCGGCAAAATTCAAAAAACACGAAACTGTGATGTATTTCGTACGATACACGGTATTTTTGGCAACAAACAACCTGTGCTGACTACAAGATGCTGGATTGTAAATTTAACTGCAAGGTGGGATATACAACAGTCACAGGTGAAATGGGTAAAATTGAAAATGATCACTCTCTTAAATTTATACTGAAAATAAAAGTGGAGTTTTGCAGCTAACAAATAGACCTGCCGTTACTAGAAATGAAGGTGTTATCCAATATAAGTTTCAGGCTGCCCAATATCCAGAAATATTACAATAGCAAAACTGTTAATAAAAGATATTCCACTACAATGTCCTACACTAAGTCTTGTGTTATACTTAATCATGTTCTGTTTTAATAGATAGAGCTTGTCTGTGTTCCCTCCCGCGGGGGCCTACCCCCCCGCTCCCAGCGCCGTGAATTTACAGCGTAGATGCTGCTTTAAAATATCTCAGCATAACATACATAAAATCTTCAAAATCCTCTAATCAACAAAATTGGAAGTATCACAGCTAATAGTAGAGTTTCTCTGTGCAGAATAGACTAATTTCGCTGAGCTGTTGGCCCCAGGCAGAGCGCAGGTTCAATCCCAATGAGCACGCTGAGAGACACTGAGCTGAAAACAAACGCTGGTTCTATTTTAAAAACGAGGTCGTGATTTTTCCAGCCCAATCGCATCCATACACATCCCATCATGAAGGTCGCACACACATCTCACCCAGCTCTAATTCAGTTATCTCATTTGCTGGCCGCCCAATTACCGGAAGCACCGAAAAAGGCGCGATCTATAAATAGATGATGCCACTAATTTTAACTAATTAGCGATGATCTGGAAATTTTCGATCACCATAAAACCTTGCCGATTTTCAACTTGTCGTAAAAATCGCTCAACACATATCCTGTTCCTTACTCCGTGATAGTTTCTAATCCGAGGTCACGGCACCAAAATGATGTAGATTATCTTTTTTCATAGCAACTCTCTCAGTCTCCACGGACTGATAACACAACAATGCACTGCGATTCTATCAATCAAGATAAGAATATTTTATTATGGGACTGATATGTATTTTAAAGTGCGGTATAGCTGATCATACAAAAGAGAATGTAGGCATATTAACAATCCAATCAAAGATAAGTATTATATAGCATAAGATAATAGGTTTACACTCCAATCCGTGTTTAAGAAAAGATTACCAATTTAATAATTAAAATCATGACCACCACCCAATCTACCAAAAAATAAAAAAGAATGCTCTGACATCTGTCTTAGTTACGCCATCAAATACCCTTAAATAAGCAAGCAGCTATGACCAGTTATTCAAATGCCCACGGCCATTCTAGACTTTATCTACAAGACCGAAAATATTATGATGATCAGCGAACAGAACATTGTCCTCTTGCGTATCCTAGTCAGAAATTCATACAGAATATTAGAACAGATAGATTTAAAGTTTTACGAAGACAAGATTGATGCCATAAATTTAAAATCTAAATTAGTAAACTTATTTACAATTCTGTTTTCACGGGCCCATCTGCACAAGTGCCTCCGAGGGCTCCTGTTCTGGCCTCCATCTCCACTAATACTGCCACGGTGGCTTGCGGTCATCTGCCTCTTCTTCCTCATCTCCCATCTCCCTCCTCCACTGCTCCCTGCTCCTCCTCTCTTTGTCACCTGGGTAGATAAATCCACTCATTTCACAGACAATGCCAGTCTCTTTTTTTTTTACAATGTCCCTCCCTACTCCTCCTCCTCCATTTCAGTCCCCACCAAGACTCGCCCGCTGTATTCATTGTGGCCCTGCTGAGATGTATCGCCACATCTCCAGTCCCCTGCCCAGACAGATTTTCAAGCATCTGTTCCAGGACATGAAAGCAGTGAATTACTTATTCATCCCGTATCCTGCGACTGACATATAACGTCGCCTCCCCTCTCTCGAATGGACTTAACAAACGGCAGGTGTCACGCAATGAGCTTCCACTGGGCTGGCACAAAGATACCCAGGGGAGTACTCCTGTCCTCCCTGGATCATCAAAAAATCGTTAATGGCGCCTTTCCTCTGTTCCATCACACTTGTTCCACATGTGCAGGGCCTGTAATTCCAACGGGTGGAAAACATCGCATATCAGAGTGTGTTGGGGGAGGCCGGTTCTGCCGCTTGCAATCGAGAGGGTGGTTTCCTGCTTTGTAGGATGGATGAAGTGCAACACTGATCCCATTGCCATTTTTTTCTTCTTTTTTTTTTCATTTTTTTTTTTTTTTTTTTTTTTTTTTTTTTTTTTTCTTTGTTATTTTTTTATTTCCCGCCCCGAGAATCTTTCTGACGATCGGTGGAAGACTTCAGGAACCTTTTCACAACCAGATTGAACACAAACGCCATGCAGGGTGCATGGACCATTCCTCCTCGTTGCAGTGCGGACACCATGTTACTCCCTTTGTCCGTCACCGTGGTTCAGATTTGCATTTGGCGCGGAGAAAGACACACATCGATTTCTTGCTGCATGATTCAGAGCATTCCCTCCCTGTGTGAATTCCGTTAGCCCGAGGCAAGCCAGGTGAAGAACTGCGTGACACCGCTGTGCCCTACGCATGTGGTATGGATGGAGCAGTACGTGTGGAGCTGATATGATGGTGGTGGTGGAGGAGGAGGATGCGGACATTGGCCAGAGCCGCAGTATTCGACAACAAGGAGGAGAAAAGCGCTTCTCCTGTCCAAGATTACTCTGGTGTCCTGGCAGGATAGACACATTCCTGCCTGCCACTAGGGCGCTGAGCAGCAACTGCTGCCGAGTGTAGCCAAGCCCGGCAGTATGACCACCACATCTGAAGCCAATTTAACAGTTACCCCAGCCCACCGGATGGTGACCTGCATGAGTATTTGAGAAGAACGCCACCCGTATCTGCTCGAGTGCCAACGAGTAGCTCCCTGGCCCAATGCTTCACTTTCCTCCCTAACAGATTTTACATATACCCATATTCGGCTCCTCCTGGTGTCTTATAAGAACTGCCTACACCGTCTGGTAGCTGATATAACTGCCAACTCGCCGCACTGAGTGACTACTGCCACCACTGCCTCACTGAGCCCCTGTGCCGCTACTTACTTGGACCTTGCGAATGGGTTTTTACCACCCCGTGGCCGCTTGCTCCCGAAGACCTCACACTGCTGCTACCTGGCCTGAATCACGGCCCCAAACCCACTTGCTGCGCCCGCAGCATGACGCGCAAAGCTTATGCCCACTTCCTCCTGACGATGATACAAGCCTTGCCTCGACCCGCTCCAAGTGCGGTCGTAACTGCATCATCATCTATTTTAGTGTTTTCATCGTCACTGCTGTCCTCAACACCGGTTCCTTGGGTATAGAGTCTGACCCCTCCACAACATGACCTCCCATTCCACTCATCAACATCAATTACATTTAGCCGCTACTGCAAGAAGCAGTGGATATTGCTCCATTCTTCGCTCCAGAAACTGCTTAGTACGATAGCCATTCTCTGCAAGATTTTTCATCCTCCACTATATAGTGCCTGAGCCAGACCACATAGTAGAACTCTGGCAGAGAACCCGGATGGACCAGAGCGGGTTGAGGACAGGTAGAGGGCCGCTGAAACACTCCCCGTGCCCATGCCATCTAAGGTTTGTGTCTGAAGTATCCCACCGATCTGTCTGGGGTGTCCAGATGTCCAAATGGGAGGAAGTGTGATACCTAGACAACCAATCAAGAATCCATTGGTTGCAGCACAACACAAGGGCCGCTAGAAGACACCGGCATTTTGAGTCCTCACCGATTACCCCTGCTTCGAGGAATATGACCCCTTGCCTGTGCTGCGACATGGGCCTACTCCAGGATGTTTGTGCCTCTGGCCACTCGCAGGTGAAGAGCCTGACACCTCTCTGTCCCTGACATACTGTTTGTTCTAAACGTATAAGCAGACAACCTGGTTAAATGAAGAGATCGTATATGATAAATACACACCCTTGTATTTTGACTCCAAAGATGACCCAGTAACAAGCTTGGGTAACCCTTGGATATAAAATGGCGAACTGCATCACCAATGGCCACTTGAAAATTTTACTTGTCGAGTTCATAAACACTGTTTATTATATACCTGAATGTAAAACAGCGAAACAGCTAAATTAACCTTCGAATTATGAATTATGATACAGGCAAAATTGCGTTCTTTGGCGGTAAAAATAATGTTTTCATATTTACTAATACAACATCAGAAAAATACTTAGCATAACCCTTGATGAACATTTGTGCAAAGACTTGAAGTCAGCCAAAAATACCAGCTTTGTAGCCGTGATACCACTATGGTGTGGAATATTAAACGAGCGGCTCCACAGCATACGAGAAAAAAAACTTGTAATTAACCTTCGTTATGATTTATGCTACAGGCAAATTTCTTTTTTGAGGGCGCAATGTAAAAAGGCGAACACGCGTTTCGTATTATGAGTGTCACCACAAACAGTAGAACAACCATAATAACCTCTGGATGTAAATTGCGCAAAAGAATTGAGCATTGAGCACCTAAAACTTACCAGCTTTGTACGCGTGTTTAAGCAATGTCAGTGTATTTTTACGCTACACAACAAGAAGAAAAACTGTGTAATTAACCTTCGTTATGAATTATTCTACAGGAAAAATTTATTTTTTGCCGATGAATAAAGTACGGTTTCTTTTAGATTCGACCACAGCAGCAAAAAATGCATATTTAACCCCTTATGATGCTCAAACATTGCCGACCACAAGAATTGCAGCACATCCCCCAATATTTACTCCAAAACTACCAGCTTTGTAGCGTGTTACAATGGCGTTATTTAACGGTACACAACTACAAAAAAAAACTTGTAATTACCCTTCGTTTATGAATTACTGCTACACACAGGAAAAATTTATTTTTTGCCGTGAAAAAGACTTTACTATTATAGTCACTCACAGCAGAAGAACAACGCTATTAATTAGCCCCTTGATGTAAATTGTGCACATGAATTGAGCAATAAAATATTGAAGTAAGTCTCTTTTGTATTGTTTAAACGTGTTCTTTAAAAATTGAATACAACATGAAAAAGAGGCATTAGATCACCCTTGACTATTCAATGTGCTGTGACAGCAAATAGCATTAAAAAGTATATGCAGCTACACTGGACGCACAACTTGAGAACATCAGATTCCAATAGCCCGACAAAATCCCGAAACAGAACGTTAAGAGAACAGTCTTTCTGTGAGACAAGCAGTGACACCCCCCCAAAATAATCGCTGTATAAAAATGTGTTCTTTAGATAAGAGATATCATTAAGCAGCCGTGGCAGCACCTTCCCAAATCAGAACAGTAAGCGGTATACACCCCAGCGTCACGCCCGGACCTTATATAGTGCGGTGACGTCACAGGAATCCCCCCGGTCCTGATTGGCTTCATGTCTGCAACATGTCATTATGAGCTATGCCCTTTCTTCCCACCCAGAGTTCTTTGCCCCATGGAACGCCATGGTGTGCTCGCAGCCATTTTTAAATCAAACCAAAAGCCACACTTCGATCACGCGAAGTAACCCCAAAGTTCGACTTCGTTCCGAACCGAAGTTTATCCTGAAATCTAAAACGAATTCCACTTCGTTAAATCAATTCCGCCCATCTCTAATGGTAGGGTAAGTTTACAAAGACGCTTAATTTTATACCGCAATAAACTGTAATTCTTACTCTTAAGGGACAACTATGAATTATGCGTCGTCTCCCTGGGCGCACAATACACTCGTATCGTATGCCCGGGGAGAGAAGTGACATGTCAATTGTTCGCAGCGCTTACGTACAATATGCGCCCCAATATGCTGTGTGAACATACCCTAATTGTCTAGTCACTATTAAAGAGTTAGACAGTTACCATTTAACCTATTTCTCAAGCTCTGCTGTTTTACGCTGTATGAAATTATGCAGGGACTATTGAAAGCTAAAGCAAGTACAGCTAACCAAGGATAGGTAGAAATCTACAGTTTTGGATTTTGGAAAAATTTAGAAGAGTCAAAACAATTATGTTAAAAAATCCTTGTTAATTAACCCCATCCCGACATTAGACATATGGGTATGTCCTGGTGATCGTGCGGGCTTACAAGCGAGCCCTGCATGATCGTGACATGGGACAAGCAGTATATTTTTAACGATTGTCAGAAAGGCTTAATGTCGCAATATAGGAGGTGGTGGGCTCCCTGCTGCCTGCACCATCGTCGACTGTGGCTGCTGTCTCCTAACCAGACAGCCCTGAAGTGAAAATCAGCTTCCCGTGCTGTCTAAGCTACATCACCATTCCCGTCAATGCATTTGAGTTGGCATTGCCGGCGGCACCCCCCCAGGTGAGATGACAGTCGCCATGGAGGACCAGTAAACAACAGCAATAAGACTGATTGCGATCTGCCGTCCCTCCTACTGTTATGCAGTGATTGAAGCAATTCGCTTATGCTAATTCCCCTCTGCGGGGAGAAAGTGCAAAAAGATAAAAAAAAAAAAAAAAATACACGTGAAACACAAACACGACAAATAAAATAAAAACATGTAATATTGCCCTTTTCTACCCCTATTCACACTAAATCTGGCACAAATCGCACCAAAACAGATCCAAAAATAAAAAAGTACACACATCAATCGCCACCTGCAAATTATTGTCATATAAATACTAGTCAGATTAATTAAACCCACCAACAACCCCATTTACAACATCCGTATCTACTACAAAATCAAACATAAAATAAAAGAATTGTGATTTTTCGTTCGATTTTCTTCATCCTGCAGCACATAAAATGGAATAAAAAGCTATCAAACACTCATATAAACGCCAAAGTGTTACCAATTAAAATGTCAATTCATCCTGCAAAAAAATAAAAAAAAACACTACAACATGAAAATAAAAAACTATATAAATTGGGAGAGTATCACTCGACTTGTATTGACCCACAGAGTAAAAACTACCATATCATGTATACTGCATGTGAGCGTGTTAAAAATAAAGAAATCAAATAACCACTTTTATGATATGCAGTATTTACTTCACCCAGTTTTCCAAATAACGGGGATTTAAACTGATCAAAAAAGCTTTGTCCCACACCCAAAAATTATACCAATAAAAACATCGATAATACATCCCGCCAAAAAACAAGCCCCAAACTCATCCTCCTACACATGAAAAATAAAAATGTTTGGCTCTCTACTATGGCGCTATTTAAAAACATGTTTTCCTTTTATGAATATAAGTGTTTCTACTTGTGTCAACAAGCAGTAAAACGTAACAAAATACACATTGGCGGTAATCGCTGTAATAGTACGACCTTCAGATAACGCAATTATGTCATTTAATACCGCATGTGGACCACTAATAAAAAAATAAAAATATAAAATACACGTATCCAGGATTGCTGTATTTTTTTTCAAAGCTTCCTCACAAAAATCTTAATAACAAGAGATCATAGTGTAATTTTGCACACCATAATGGTACCAATAAAAAATCAACTCAATCCCACAAAAAACAGCCATATCAGCATCCGTATACATAAAAAAAAAAGTTAGGCTGTCATAATAGGAACAACATAAAAACACATATTTTTATAGACATAGTTCTATTGTGTAAAAGTAATAAAACATAAAAAATTATATAAAATGTATACAATTATAACAACCCGGTTAGTAAAGTTATCCAGTCATTTACACTGCACAGTGAACGCTCTAAAACAAAAACAGTGACGGAACTGTGTTTTTTACCCCCATTTTAATGCTAAAAAAACTATGGAGCACCTGTGTGCCCAAAGTGCACAATACACCCCTAGATGAGAACAATGAGGGGTGTTGAATCCAGAATGGGGTGACTTCTGGAAGGTAACCTGTTTTGCACTTTGGGGCCAAATGGAATGGCCCCCATAAAAAGCTTTTTTAAAAACCAAAAAGGGCTCTCTCCTTTATACCCCTGTCATGCGCCCAATAGCACTTTAAACACTTTGGGGTATTCCCGAACTTAAAAGAAATTGCTAACAAAATTTGGGGGGGTTTTTTTTTAGGATTCTTTGAAAAATTAAATTTTTTCAGCAAAAATTGCAGTTTGTTGGAATAAAATTTCTTAATTTTCACACCCTAATGCTAAAAAAAATTTGTGAAACATGTTGAGTCGTATACTCCCACACCCCGGGAATATATTTCTTAAGGGGTGTTTATTCCAATATGGGGCTTTTTAGAGGTTGTTTATTCATTTTTAACACCTTTGGGGGGTCCGCAATCCTGAAAGGGCAGAAATTAAATATATGAAAAGAGACCCCCGGTCCAAAGGTGTCCTTTTACTCTGAGGTCATGGTTGAGCCAAATAGTCACTAGGGCCAATATGGGTTCCCCTGAAAAAGCAGAATTAGGGGAAACAAATTAGGTTTATTTCCGTGGGCCATTTTTCCCTGTTCTTTTGATAAGGAATAAAAATTGAAAAAACTGCAAAAAAAAAATTTTAAATTTTTAAATTTCACCCCCACTTTTTTTTTTTGAAAAAACCCAAGGGGTTTTAAAAAATTCATAAAAGCTGTTTTTGGGTTATTTCAAGGGGTGTAGTTTTTAGATGAAGTCATTTATGAGGGTATCAAACTCGGGCCCCAATAAAAAGCCATGTCAGAGCGGGATGGCCCCAAAAATGTTACTGCAAATTTTTTTGAAAAGTGAAAATTACTATTAAAATTTTTAAACCCCCCCTAATGTCATAAAAAAGACTTTAAAAAATTTTTCCAAAACCTTAGTAGGCATATGGTGATGCTTTTTAAAAAATTTTTTGGTGGAATAAAATTTTTGTTATATGCAGAAATTTTTGAAGTTTAAAAATGGTAAATTGTTCATGATACTTTGAATTTTTCACAAGAAAAGGATTTTTGGCCCAAAAATTTTCATGCTAAATTAAAGCACAATGGTCACAAAAACTATCTCTGAAACACAGGAATAGGTAAAAGTGTCAAAAAGTTATTCTCACATTCAGTGACACATGCCAGATTTCAAAAATTGGGCACTGTCAGAGAAGTCAAAACTGGCTCCGGCAGTAAGGGGTTAAGTGACTTAATTTTGATTTCAAACATATGATTGTTTCTTATAGTGTTTTTAAACATGTGAGACATAGGCATAAGGATTAACTTTAAAAGGGTCTGAACAGGGGTTTATTTAATATATGTACATCAAGTCGCTTCTATAATTCATGCTGCTTGGAATCTTGTGTGGAGATCTAGGATCCAGAAAGATTCTCTCATATGTGTTACCTTGTTCCAGTCTTCACATCTGTACAGTTTGTATATTTTTTCTATACTAAAATAACGGAATGTATTCAATGATCCTAAATAGTGTTGAGCCGAACCCTTTGGCAAAAGTTAAATTCAGCCCGAACTTTGCGTATTTTGCAGAGCCGAATAGTTTACCGCAAGTTCAGTAAAATGTTTGGGCTCGGGACCGGTGTTCGGCGCCTTTTTCAGCTGCTTTCTCCAGTTTTGGTGGCCAGCCAATCAGCGCAGAGCACAAAGGGGAGGGAGGTCAAAAAAAGTCAATTGAGGGTTTGGGATCCTTGATGCCAAAATACATGACCTTTAGTGTATGTCGCTGTATTTCCTGTTGATTACTCAGGGTAGGAGGGGCAGCTAGCTTATGGAATCAGACACACCACTAGTTAGGAAGTTAGGTAATTTTGTATAGATATTCCATAGAAAAAAAATTCTGTTTAATCATTTTGCCCTTTTCAAAAATACAGCATTTAAAAAGCATTGATTTGCTGTGTGAGTTCTTTCACACAACCTCATTTCACTGCTATTCCATGAAAAAAATTCTGTTTATAATCTTATTTGCCTGTTGCAAAGTACAGGCATTTAAGAGCACTTGATTTGCTGTGAAGGTTCTTCCATACGACCCCATTTCCCTGATATTGCATAGAAAAAAATTCTGTTTATAATCCTATTTGCCCATCGCAAATTATAGGCATTTAAGACCACTTGGTTTGCTGTCTTTGAAGCACAGTTCATCAATAAGAGACTGTGAACAAATCTTGACAAATCTTGGAGCGAACTAGAGGTGGTAAGCGAGGAAGGAGGGGGTTGTAGGACGTGGAGCTAGAGGTTTGAGACAAGGTGCTCCATTCAGTGTTCCGGAAAACAAACAAGCGAGCACATCATCAGCTGCAGGACCGTCAGGCCTGTCATCGCTTGGTCAGTTCCCTGGGGGCATCTCATTCTTGAAAAGTGGTGCCGAAACTGTTCTTCAGTGGTTAACACACCCTTCATCCAGCAGTTTTACCTCCTCTTCTCTCAGTCAAGGGCACAAATGTCATCATCATCATCATCATCATCATCATCAGTCAAACCTGAAGGCCAAATATCACCCAATGTTCAGACTGCTTCAGATAATCCATGTTCTGAAGAGCTCTTTGATCACACAGTGTGGTTGGGGTCAGAAAGCATTTCAAAAGATCAAGAGGCCAAAGAGAATGATTTTGTCTGTTCTGATGCCAATCGCTGATGCCCTCAGATGAGGAGAAGGAAGCTGGTGCATCAGCGGAAATCCTAAGAAGTCAGCAATGCTTCACAGTGCCTGTGGCTTGTAGCCCACAGCTTGAGGATGCAGACTGTCAGGAAGAGGAAGTCACCTGTGATGATGATTACATTGCCTCAGAAAGAATGGGCGGTCGAAAAGCCCGTGACTTTACCCGCAGCATGGTCTGGTGACAGCGGGAAACCCCTGCTACTAATTTCACCTTTGAAGAGGTCCAGGGCCTGTGAGTGTGTGGGTGATTAGTGACTAGTCTCGGTCATGCGTCAATTTATGCCTTTTTTCGTTAGCGATTTTTGTTATCCCCGTGAATTTTGTCTAGGGAGGGGAAAAACTTCTTCTTACCCCCAAAACAAGGCTGGAGAAGCTGGAATTAAATCCAAACAGTAAACTGGATATGTGCAATCTTGGCAACACAATTAGGCAACAAGAGTAGAAAAAAGTCAGGCATTACTATCCCTGCCTGAAAACCACGCTGCCCCCACAAATTAAAAAGTGCAGAAAAAAGGAGTTTTTTTTAACCCCTTTTTAGTTGAATGGACATTGATATATTGTCCCGGACCGAGTAGACCATTAAAACCCGTTGACCCCCAAAATTAAAAAGTGCCCGGAAAAAAAAGGAATCTTTAACCCCATTTTAGTTGAATTGGGCATTGACTATATATGTCCCGTACCGCGCAGACCCCCAAACCTTATACCCACAGATTAAAAAATCCGGAAAAAGAGTCTTTAACCCCCAAAATTTAGTTGAACTGGACATTGACTAAATCTGCCTGGGCCCCCAGCATGACCCCCAAAACCTGCAGGGCCAAAGATTTAAAAAAATGCGGAAAAAAAAAGTGTTTTTAACCCCATTTTAGGGAAGGGCATTGACTATACCTGTCCGGGCCCAGCATGAGCCCCCAAACCTGCATTTTCCCGTTTAAAAATGCGGAAAAAGGAGTTTTCAACCCCATTTGTTAAATGGACATTGATATCCATTTCCCGGATGCGTGACCTAAAAAAACCCGCACAGGTGCTTATGGACCTTTGAGAAAAGCTAATAAGAAAAAAATTTTATAAAAACAATAGTTTTCCTTATACTTGCCCTTTACCCGGTGCATTGTTCCCCCGTGACATTAGAATGTGAAGCAAACAAAACAGATGTTTCCCCTATAGGTCAAAGAGGCCTGTCTGAAAATCCTGATTCAGGAAAAATTATGATCAAGGCAGGTGAGGCTGTAAAAAGTGGATCAAGCAGGTTAGTTTGGGAGGGGGATTACGTGGGGTTTTGAGGCAAGGGCGGGTCCGTCATCTATTAACCGAGGTTCAGCTGCAGGGCCCGGGGTTCAGTGGGTGCGGTGAGAGCCGGAGGCGTCCCCCTCATCCATTAACACGGCAAAAAATTTCCCCCACGATTTCAGCTTCCAGTCGGCTGAAAGCAGGTGGGAAGTGTGATCAGAAATCCAGCCTTCGTAAAGAAGATGGGGGTAGAAATTTTTTTGCCCCCAAAAGGGGCTTCCCCCCTTTGTATGAGTGCGGACCATTAGCTTCATTGGAGATGTGGTGGTTGATGTCCCTTTTCACCCCCGGGGACCTTGGGATTCCTTTTTTGTTTTCTCAGTGTTTGGGGGGAAAAGTCTTGTTCTTGGGGTGGGGAATGGCTCCAACACCATGTCCTTGAATAACCTAATCTGTTAAGTTTCTGTAACTCCCAAAATTGGGGAAATTTTAAAATTTTCAGAAGGAATTTGTCAAAAAATAATTTTGTGTTTAAAAAATGCCCCAAAAATTTTTAGAGTTTAAAAAATTCTTTTGAAAAAAAACATTTTTTTAAAAGGACCCGTAGTATTTTTGCATTTCAAAGGCATTACCCAAAAAAATTATAAAAATGACTTCTCAGCCACTGTTAAAAATTGTGGGGGAGAAATGCCACTTAGAAGCCACATTTCTGTTCCAAAGGCCCATGATTATAGCTGTATCTCACAGCAACATGCCCCAAAAAACCATTGACAATGCAAAAAAATTCTAAAGATAAAGTGAGTAAATGGAATATGTTTTGTCATGAAACCTTGGTGTTTTTTTACAGTCTTCTCACCGCAAAACCAGCAAAATTTTTCTTTTGGGAACTGAGAAAAAAAATTGCAGTAAGAAGATAATTTTAAAAAAAGGTTTTCAAGAGGACCATTTCTTTTTGGAAGAGGAATGTGAAGTAGACAGGCAGCTAATCGGTGACCTCGGCAATTGGGGCCACAACATCATCAGAGATCCATGCCTGATTCATCTTGATGATAGTCAAACGATCGATATTATCTGTGGAAAGCCGAATGCGTTTGTCTGTAATGACTCCTCCAGCTTTGCTGAAGGTCCGCTCAGATATGACGCTGGTTTGCTGGGCGGGGACACACCTCTATGGTGTGGGGAGCGAGCTCGGGCCATTCATCCATTTTGGTACCCAAAAGTCGATTGGTCCGGAACACATCCAAAAACATCGGTGTTGTGAAGCAGATAGTCATGCACCTTGATCTTAAGCCGGTCTCTGTGTGTTGCATGTGTGGCCTGCATTACAGTACATGTGTTGGTGAGGTGGTAAATAAAGATTGCCAGAAGTCACCCATTAGGCTTCTGCCACATTGCCTGCTGCTGCTGCCACTACGGCTACTTGGCACTCTACTGCTGTCAGGTTGTGACGTTGTTCCACCCTGGGCATTTGAGAAGTGAAGCGACCAAAGATGTCTCCCGTTGATCAATCAGAGGTCTCCATTTCCTGTTTTTACTCTTATTTGGGGGGGTGGAAGGAAAGTGCTGAGTTTTGTTTGTACGGGGATCCAGGAGGGGTGGCCACCCAGTAACTGTTGTTCATTTTGATGGCTTATTGCGAGGAAAATTTGGAGGAAATGGAGCATCCAAGCATCATGTGAGAGATGGAGCCTTGTTTCCCAACTCTGGGGGGGGGGGCCTAGAAACTTTTTATATTTCTCCCCCGCCTCAATTACGAAAAACCTTTTTAAAAAGGGTTTGGGACGTAAAAAAACGTGGGTGTCCGGATTCCTCCTCCCCCTCCTGCTTCCCCCGGCACAGTTTTCAACACAGCCTGTTGCCTCAGATGATCCCCCGAGAGTGGGGCAGCCTTGTACTGCGGGGAACCTGAAAACTGTTTTGAGCCGTTTTAAATTGTGAAACTTAGGCCTTCTGGATTCCATGGGAGAAAAGGTCGTGTCCGCATCTGGTCCATCTCCTCCTCGTGCGGGGGGGCCCTGATGTTTCAGAGTGTAAAACGTTTGTTCCAGAACTAATTTTTACGCAATGCTATCTACAAGGGCATGCCCGCTTTGACCATTTTGGTGGTTTCTTAAAAATATGGCAAGGAGGGGAGAGCTCTTTCCTGCCCCCATCTCGGGGCTCAACACCCCGAGGTCCCACCCTACTTGTGGGCCCCAGTGTCACTTCGACTGCGTAATGGCTTGCGCGCTCCCAAAAATCGCTGGAGATGGGAGGGTGGTATTCCAGCGTGCTGCCATGTCAACAATGAGACAGTTAACGGGGAGGCCGAGCTGACGCTGCAACGCAGCCAGGCGGGTTGAAGCAGGGTGCGAATGGCGGAAGTGTGAGCTCAGACCTCGAGCCTTTCTCAGCAGGCAGTCAAGACCCGGGTAGCGCTTAAGAAATTTCTGGACGACAAGGTTCATGACATGTGCCAGGCAAGGGATGTGCTCCAGCCTATCGATCTTAAGGGCGGCCAACAGATTTCGACCGTTATCACACACCACTTTGCCTGGCACAAGGCTCCTGACCTGTGTGTTGATGGTCTCCAAGACAGATTAATTTCAACACGGCCTGGTTTCTATTGGCACGTGATGCCACCTGAGGACCTTGGGGGGAAAGAACCTGCACATCCTGCGGTTTTGAAGAGCGTTCGCCGAAGCCTGAGAGCCCGTCACCACCAGGGGACATCCACCAGCTCCCCCAGTGAGCTGTCACAGAGATAAGGGCCCTTGGCCGTGTTTAAATAGTCCATGTGTCGGTGGTCAGATGGACTTTGCCGGTTTACAGATGCAAAACAACGCGCTTGAAATTTTAGATAACACGTGGCTGGCCGGGGCGAGAGGCTTTTCTGGCAAAGAAATGCCTGCTCGGCATCTGGTATTGGGGGCAGGCAAGGGCCATGATGTGGCGGAACCCATCTGTCTCCACCAGATGGAAAGGCAACATTTCCAAGGCCAAAAGCCTGGCAATGCCGACATTGAGGCTTTTGGCTTTGGGATGGTTTGGGTTGAAGTGTTTCTTCTGCTCACAAACCTGGTAGACATAAGGCTGGCTGCTAGACTGGCCACTGTACGTCGTGCAGGTCGTCAAATTGGTGGAAGGAGAATGGGTAGGATGGGTCTCTGGTGGTGCTGGTGGTACTGGGGGTGAGGAGGGGCCTGAAGCGGAGGCTGATCCCTGATCATGACTCTGAGAGACAAGGGCAGCTGAGGAACGCTTGATGGGGGCGGAGGATGAGGAGGCAGAGATAGAGGGTGTGAAGGTGGTTGGAAGCCCGGGATCGGTGTGGCCTTTTTTGGCCAATTGTTCCCTCCATTTCAACTCATGCATTCGCTGCATGTGACTAGACATGTTGGTGGTGGTTAATCACCTAAGATTCTTGCCTCTACTTATGCGTTTACAGCAAAGGCAGCAAATGACATCGCTGGGTCAATCAGAGGCTTGAGAGGTCCTGGACCTTTTCGACGGCGATAAGCGAGGAGCGGTGTTTCTGCTGATCGTGGCTGGCTGAATCATCTCAGCAAACTTCTGCAACCGCCCTCTCCCTTTTTGAGGCAGGAGTAGAGATGGGTGGAATTCGTTTAGAATTTCAGGAAAACTTCGGTTCTGAACGAAGTAGAACTTTGGGGTACTTCGGGTGAACGAAGTATGCTTTTCATTGATAAAATTTAAATCCAGGGGTTAATTAAGCGTTGTTTTTCAGATGTGGTGACTCCAAGAAACCGTCATTTTCACCGCCAAAATATATACATTTTTCCTGTAGCCTAATTCACAAGCAAAAGGTTAATTACAATTTTTTCTCTTGTTGTGTAACGTAAAAAAACACGGCTTTTTAACACGCTACAAAACTAGCAGTTTGTGGTGGCTAATTCTTTGGCGCAATTTTCATCCAGGGGTTAATTAAGCGTTGTTTTTCAGCTGTGGTGACTCCCAAAAAACCGTCTTTTTCACCGCCAAAAATATATACATTTTTCCTGTAGCCTAAATTTATAAGCAAAGGTTTTAATTACAATTTTATCTCTTGTTGTGTAGCGTAAAAAAATACGGCATGTAACACGCTAAAAGCTAGTAGTTTGTGGTGGCTCAATTCTTTGGGAATTTTACATCCAGGGGTTAATTAAGCGTTGTTTTTCAGCTTTGGTGACTCCAAGAAAACCGTCTTTTTCACGCCAAAATATATACATTTTTCCTGTAGCCGAATTCACAAGCAAAGGTTAATTCCAATTTTATCTCTTGTTGTTGTAGCTTAAAAAACGGCATTGTAACACGCTCAAAGCTAGCAGTTTGTGGTGGCTCAACTCTTTGGCGCAATTTACATCCAGGGGTTAATTAAGGTTGTTTTTCAGCTGTGGTGACTCCAAGAAACCGTCTTTTTCCACCGCCAAAATAATACATTTTTCCTGTAGCCAAATTTCACAAGCAAAGGTTAATTACAATTTTATCTCTTGTTGTGTAGCGTAAAAAACAGGGCAATGTAACACGCTACAAAGCTAGTAGTTTTTGGTTGGCTCAATTTTTTTGCCGCAATTTACATCCAATGGTTAACTAAGTATTTTTCTGCAGTTGCACTCAGTAAAAAAACTTTTTTTTTTAAACCGCCACAGAAGAAATTCTGTAGAAATATTTCATATCCGAAGGTTAATTAAGCCTTTACATTCAGTAAAATACACAGAGTTTTTAAACGGCACATACAAGTCAATTTTTCCTGGCCATTTTTGGAGCGCAATTTATATCCAAGGGTTACCCAAGCCTGTTACTGGGTTCATTTGGAGTCAAATACAGGGTGTATATTTATTATATACAGATATCTTCATCAAACAGTGTCTGTACATTTTAGAACAAACAGTATGTCAGACAGAGGGGTTTGCAGGCTCTGCACCTGCGAGTGGCTTGGCACAAACATTCCTGGAACAGGCCCAGGTCACAGTACAGCAAGGGGACGTCGCAGCAGGGGTTACTCGGTGAGGCCAGAACTGCCGGTGTCATCTAGCGGCCGTGTGTTGTTCAGCAAACCCAAGGTTCTTGATTGGTTGACTAGGTCATCCACTTCCTCCCAGATGACATCTGACAACCCCAGCCAAGAGTCGGTGGGAAAGACAGACACACCCTAAGTTGGAATGGCCCGGGAGCGGGTCAGCGGCCCTCACCTGTCCTCAGCAGCCTCTGTCCAATCGGGTTCCCTCAGCCAGAGATCTACTATGTGGTCTGGGCTCAGCGCCCTATATAGCGGGGAGAAACAATTTGAGGAGGCAGTCAGCAGCTACTTGGCAGCGAAGAAATGGGGCCAATATCCCCTGCTTCTTGCAGTAGGCGGCAAAGTATTTGAAAGTTGAGAGGGGCATGGGAGGTCATGTTGTGAGGGGTCAGCCTCAGCATACCAAGACCAAGAGGCAGCAGGAGAGAAACACAAATAGATGATGATGTACCCGGGACCACATTTGGGGAACCCGGTGAACAAGGGCTTCATCATCGTCAGGAGAAGGGGGCTCATTTGCGGACACTCGAGGTCGGGACCAAGCGGCCACGGGGTTAAAACCCGCTTCCAGTCCAAAAATAGCGGCACAGGGGCTCAGCGAGGCAGGGCGGTAGTATTCACTCGTGGGGAGCTTTGGGCGGTAAAATCAGCTACTCGGGGGTGGGGCATTCTTTCAAGACACCGGGGGGCCAAATGGGTATATTAGAATCTTGGGCAGAAAGTGAAGCGTGGCCAGGGACTAACTTTGGCACCAGGGCCCCCTGCGTCAACACACACTCCACTGGGGGCCTGGGAAAACGGGCTCAGATGTGTGGTCCATTTTTGCCGGGGCATACACAGGGAAGCTTTTTTCTCTTTGACTCACTCCCGGGTACAGATGCTCCTGCTCCTCGCTACTCATGGCGCCGCAGCGTTGGGAGGCGTTTGCAAAGAACAACAATATGCGCCCCAACCACCAAAGGTCAGCAGCTGACCATGCTCCCCAAGTTGTTGGTACTGCGCCCCCCTTTCCCAAAGGGTGGACCTGCCCCGTTCAGAAAAACAATGGCTTGTCCGACCCGAGATGGAGATTCCAACCGAAATTTTTTTTTCCCAAAAAGGCAGTACCAGCACTTCATAAATAGAAGAACAGAAAGTGGGCCTCCTTGAGTTTTTATCGGTTTTGTTCCAAGATCAGGGGCACCGGACGCTGAGCTGTAACTACGGTCAGGGCCCAGTACATGTCCTTTTAAAGGGCCCAACTGGGTGAAAGTGCTTTGCCCAGGCACCCCAACAACTTGGACGGAGACGCCCTTTCTCCTCCACTTTCAAACTGGGCCCTTGCCAATGTCCGCCTCCTCCCCTCCACCCCCCCCACCATCTCCCTCCACAAGAACTGCTCCATCATACCACATGTGTAGGGCACAGCGGTGTCACGCATTCACACCGGGCTTGGGCGAACAAATCCCACGGGTGGGGAACTGCTCTCGTCATGCAGCAAGAAATCGATGTGTGGTTTCTCCGGCAACTGAAATGGAAACGTTGGTGACGGACAATGGGAAAACATGGTGTCCGCGCTGCACCGGGGAGGGATGGTCCATGCGCCCTGAAAGGCCTGGTTCAATCTGGTTGGAAAAGGTTCCTGAAACTTCCACAAACTTTAAAGATTCGAAAATGGCCAGGAAACTGTCATGCACTTATCCATTCGTACAAAGCCAGGACACCCTCCTGATTCAGCGGCAAACGGCCCCCCAACACACTCTGATATGGATTTTCCCCCCGTTGTAATTTCCCGCACAGTTGGACCGACTGTATGAACGAGAAAGGCCTTAATGATTTTTTGATGATCCGGCGGCGGGACTCCCCTGTTAACTTTGGTCACCAGTGACAGCTCATCATGCCCTGCCTTTTTGAGGCCATTTGAGGGAGGCCCTTTTTTTTGTCAGTCGCCGAACTACGGATAATAAATTTATTTCCACTCTTCATGTCCCCGGAAAGATGCTGAAAAATTTTTGTTGGGCAGGGGCTGGAAGTGGCGACTACATCTCGCGGCCACATATCTGCTGGGGACTGAAATGGGGGGGGGAGGGGGAGGAGGATACATTGGAGAGAAGCATTTTCTTGAAATGAGTGGATTTTTACCCAGGTACAAGAGAGGAGGAGGGAGCAGCGGAGGGGTAATGGGGAAAGAAAAAACGAGGGAGAACCCGCAACACCGTGGCAGTATATAGTGGAATGGAGGCAGGGAGACCCCTCGGAGTCACTTTGCAGATTGCCCCCCGCAGCGATTTTCCCGGCATGACAGCCGAATAGTCGATCCGGCAGAGGGATGATTTGCTCTCCAACCCCCTTGGACCCTCGCTACCGGTCCAAAAAGGAGCCTTTTTTTCCCACTATTTTAGGGAAGGGCAAACTTAAATACTATAGGGGAAACCTCCGTATTTTATTGGCCGCTCCTATGGCGGGTCCCCTCCTGACAGGGCTGCCCCGGGGGGTTTCCTCACGCTCACGTACTACGGGGCCGTGGTTTTTTTGGGAAGGTGGGGGTTTAGGACAGTCCCAGCTCCAAAAAAGCACAACCTAAGTTTTGAGTAAACGGGATGAGAAAGTTTCCCTTCACCCCCTAGAGAGGATGGTAGTCGCCAGCAGCACAGCGGGACCTGGGCATTTCCCTAAACCCAAAACGGGTGGTGGCCTACTTGGCCCACCCCACTTTTTTCCCCCACCCCCATTAAAAGACCCCCGGGACAAACTGGGCACCAAACTGGATGTGTGGCCACAACTTCCGAGTTTTGAAAGGGGAAAAGCTGTCCTGCCCCCGAAAGGGGGCCCATCAGAGCGGGTCTTCAGTGCGGGCGGGGGCCATCGTTACCCCCAAAGGAACCTGCTTGTCCCCCGGAAAATGTGGAACGACCTTGCCCCTTTTTCAAGAAAAATCAGGCTTGGATCGGCCAGGTTTTCCACAAAACCCAATCCCTTAAAGGCTTAAAGATTAAAATCAGCCATAAAGCCTCCCCCAAAAACTGTGAGAAATGATTTTGGGTTTAAAAACCTCCTGCCTCAGCCACTATTCAAAAGCCGCCACCCCCCTGATCCCCAAAAACATCTGCTGACAGTTTCCCCATCTGCCCAAACCAAATCTTTACCAAGGCCCGGGTATTTCCACTCACCTCAACACCCCCTTTCATTGTCCCACTCAATGCCTGGTTTGCGGCTGTTGCGGGTGACGTGAAAACCACACGGGTGTCCACTGTCCCAATCTCGCCCCCTCAGCGTTCCCCTTTCCCGGGCCTCACCTCAAATCTCTGTCATTTTTCCCATTCTGGGGCCCCTATTTCCTTTTTTTCCCCACCTCCAGAATGTCATTGTGCCACTGTCTGACCTCTTTCCGCTGCTGTTTTTCTCCCTTTGGCCCTTCCACACTGTGCCCTTTGTCCCCACTGTCTGACCCATGCTGCGTTTGCCGGCCCTCCACTCCCCTGTCATTGTGCCACTCTGGGGCCCTTTCTACATTTTTTGCCACCTCCAAAAAAGTGTTTGTGCCACTGCCTGCCTCTGCTGCTGCTACCGTGCCTCCATTTGTTTTTTTGGCCCACCTGGGGCCTGCTAGTTTTTTCCCACCTCCAAAAATGTATTTGCCACTGCAAACTATGCTGCTCCCCCGCCGTGACCCCCACTCTAGTCATAGTGCAACTCTGGGGGGCTCCCCCCGTTTTGCCCCTCCAAATGTCATTGTCCCACTGTCTGACCTAAGGCTGCGTGGCGCTGCGTGACCCCCCCCCCCCAAAACCCACGTGTCATTGTGCCACTGTTGCCCCACATCTCTGCTCCCGTCCCCCACTTTTTCTTTGGGCCCCACTCTGGGGGCCAAAACCCGTTTTTCCACCTCCAGAATGTCATTGTGAACTGTTGACCCCTGCTGTGCTGTGGCTGCTGCCGTGCCTCCACACTGTTCATTGTGCCATGTTGACCTCATGCTGCGCCCCCGTAAACCTCCACTCTGTGTCTTTGTCCATCTGGGCCCTGTACGTTTTTCCCCTCCAGATGAGATTGTGCATGCCTGACCTCATGTGCTGCTCCCGGACCTCCACTTTTTTGATTGTGCCACTCTGTGGCTGCTACTTTTTTGCCCCCTCCAGAATGTCATTTTGCCACTGTTGACCTCTGGCTGTCCCGTGCCCTCCACTCTCTGTCTTTGCCACTCTTGGCCTACTCCATTTTTTTCCCACCTCCAGAATGAATTGTGCCACTGCCTGACCTCTGCTGCGCTACCGTGACCTCCACTCTGTGTCATTGTGCCACTCTGTGGCCTGCTCTGTTTTGCCACCTCCGGGAATGTCATTGTGCCATTGCCTGACCTCATGCTGCTGCCGCCGTGATCTCCGCTCTCAGTCATTGTGCCACTCTGTGGCCTCCTCCTGTTTTGCCACCTCCAGAATGTCATTGTGCCACTGTCTGACCTCATGCTGCTGTGGCTGCCGCCGTCACCTCCACACTCTGTCACTAATGTTGCCACCGAGCTCTCAGCTTGTTTTTTTCCGCTTTTGCTGGCATGACTTTATCGGGTACATTCCCGCTTGAGTTTTTTGGTCAGTTTTGCCCTCTTAAGTGCCCAGTAAATTTTATAGTAAAGCGTTTCTAATAGCGGCGGCAGTTCATGTGCATGTCTACTAAAACACAACATTTTTTAGACGACCAAACCAAGTCCCCGGGCATATTTAAGCATGGCACAACGTTCTACAGCACCCTGCAGGCTCTGTGCAGCCTGGAAATAGCTGTTTTTTAACGCGATTCATGCCAAAGTAATTCGGACCGAAACAAATTTCGTCGGAAAATTCGGCGAAGTGACCGAATCGAATTTTTGAGAAATTCGCCCATCTCTAGGCGGGAGCCATACTGACACTAACCCATCGTCTTCCTCCTCGTCCAGTGATGAAACGCTCGTAAGCAAATTCTGCTGAAAAGACCACGTTGGATCCGCAATGTCATCATCATCATCATCATCATCATCAACAACACAGGTGACTTCGTCGTCCTGACATTCTATATCCCGGAGTTGCGGGCTACAAGCAAGGGACACTGCAAGACGTTGCCGACCGCCCGGGATTTTTGCTGATTGACCGGCTTCCTTCTCCTTCTCTAATGGCATCAGCGATTGGGCGTCAGAGCTGTCAAAAACATCCTCTTTGGCCTCTTGATCTTTGGAAATGCCTTCTGACCCCAACCGCATTTTGTCATCAAAGAGGTCTTCAGAAAATGGATTATCCACAGTGGTGGGTACACAAGTTGATATTTGTGCTGCCTTCGCTTCATGTTGGACGGATGCTGACGATGCTGATGACGACATTAGTGGCCGTGACTGGGAGGATGAGGAAGTAAGACTGCTGGATGCAGGTTGCATTTAACCCCTGAAGAAACAGATTGCGACGCTGTTCGTTACTGAGATTCACAGGCCCTGACCCAGCGATGACAGGCCTGACGGTCCTGCAACCGACGATCCCCCTGGCTTGATGTTGTCGCCAGCACTGGAAGAGCACCTTCTCTCGTGCCTCTACCTCCAATGTCCACACCCCTCTTTGCTCGTTTACCACCGATTTCGCTCCATTTTCAAAAAAGTAAAAATTAAGAAGTATGAAGATTTTTTTTTGACAGTTCTTATTGAAGAGGCAAATCAAGCTTTCTTAAATTTTTTCCTAAACCCCCAACAGTTAAATACGAAATTTTTACCCAAAATTTAAGTCAAAGGAAAAAAAAAACTGGGCCACACCAAAGTTTAAATACAGCTTTTTAAAAAGTATACGGAAAAGGAAAAAAGGGTTGTTTTTTTTCACCCAAAAAAAAACAAATTTCAAAAATTTTTATTTAATTTTGTAAAATGGGCTTTGAAAAAATATCGCCAAACGTGAAAAACATTCTAATTAAATTTTACGGATAAAAAAGGGGTTTTGACAATGAAATACAAACAGTTCTAAAAAATTTTTTTATCCAAAAATTTAATACAAGGTGGGTCTTGAACAAAAATGGCCCACCAAAGTGAAAAACACTAATAAAATTTTAGGATAAAAAAAAGGTGGTTTTTTCACCAATGAAATAAACAGAAAATTTCACAAATTTCTGTAATTGTAATTAATTCAAGGTGGTCTTTGAACAAAAATCCGGCCAAAGTAAAAAAAAAACCTAAATTTAAATTTGTAGGATAATAAAAATGGTTTTTGCACCATGAAATACACCGCTTACTAAAATTTTGAGTTAAATAAGTCAAGGGGGGTCTTTGAACAAAAATGGGCCTTTCCCAAAAGGGAAAAAAAAGTAATTAAAAAATTTGTACCCCTAACAAAAGTGGTTTTTTGCCCATGAAAACAAAAAGCAATTATAAAAAATTTCGTAAGTAAAATAATAAAGGTGGGCTTTGAACAAAAATGGCCTGCGCCAAAGTAAAAAAAAACCTAATTAGTATGTACGTTAAAAAAGGTGGTTTTTTTACCTAGAAATATACCTGCAATTACTCAAATTTCCCTGCGTAATTAAAATCAAGGTGGGTTTTGAACAAAAAAGGCCTGGCAAAGGAAAAACACTAATTAAATTTTTGTAGCATAACAAAAGGGGTTTTTCACCAATGAAAACCCAACAGCAAATTTTAAAAATTTTTTGTATCGTTATAAGTAACCCGGTGGGTCTTTGAACAAAAAATGCCTGCGCCAAAATGAAAAACACCCAATTTGATTTGTACGGATAAAAAAAGGGGGTTTTTTCACCCAGAATACACCTGAATACTAACAAATTTTTGTAACAAAAATAAGTACAAGGGGGTCTTTTTAACAAAAAAGGCCTGCGCTAAAGTGAAAAACACCTAATTTGATTATGTACGGGTAATAAAAAGGTGGTTTTTGCACCATAAATACACCTGCAATTCAGCAAAATTTGTATCGAATATAAGACAATGGGTCCTTTTGAACAAAAAATGCCTTCGCAAAAGTGAAAAACACCCAATTGATTTATGTACGGATAATTAAAAAAGGGGGTTTTTGCACCAAAAATACACGAATTACGCAAAAATTTTTGTATCGTAATTAAGTACAAAGGGGGTCTTTGAACAAAAATGGCCTGCGCCAAAATGAAAAACACCTAAATTTGATTTGTACGGATAATAAAAGGGTAGTTTTTTTGCACCTATAAATAACCTGCAATTTCAGCAAATTTTGTATCTTTAAAATAAGTCAAGGTGGGTCTTTGAACAAAAAAAGGCCTCGCCAAAATGAAAAACACCTAAAAAGATTATTTTTGATAATAAAGGTGGTTTTTTTCACCTATGAAAATACATCTGCATTTTCTAGAAAAGTCCGTTCCCAATGTAAAATACAAGGGGGTCCCTTTTAACAAAAACTGTGCTGACAGTCTTCTGTGTTTCCCCGCAGCTAACCCCTTTTTCCCCCCCTCCCCCCCACCCCTCATGGCTGTACAGCCTAGAGTTCTTTAAAATTAGCCTAACTAAACGAAATTTTCTAATCTACCTTGTTCTAAGTTCACAGCTAAAAAACATAGTTGTCTGTGAGAACAAAGAAACTTTTTTCTCGAGCGAGCTGGCTGTATTGAGGAGAAAAACTAACACACATCCTGTTTATGAACACACGACTCATGATGCTGAACAGGGAAAGGGCTGTTTCTATGCAAAAAGAGGCTGTGATTTTTTTCCCGCCAATGACACCCACATCACATTTATGACTCGCACACCCACCACCCGCTCTAGGCTGTAACTATTGCTGGCCGCCAAAATGAAAGGAAGCGTGAAAAAGGCGCTATTGTAACAATTATTGGGGAGATTCGACCTAAAAAGGTTACACAGGGCCTGGGGCCTTTAAACCACGGACACTCTCCTTGCCACTTCCAAGCCCAACGTTCTCTCTGCCCATTGCCGGGAGAAACCCGGAAGCAACCATTTCCCCAGTCCCAAACGTTGGCCGATCCCACTACCAGAACACAATTTTAAAACCCCCCCCCTTCCACCAGTCTGACCAGCAAGCCGTAACAGCCGTCCCCCAGCCCTCCTTCGGGGTACCCGGTGTGGGAAATAAGAAATGCTTTCACCCCACTCCCAAACAAAAAGCTTGAATGCGGCTTGCCAGGGCTGCTGGCCTTAAAATATTGCCTTTTCGCCCTGGTGAACATATGGGCCCGCCCCAACATGCCCAGATCAATCCAATATCAGATGCAGAGCAGGCATTTCTTTGCCAGAAAAATTGTCCCTGCCCTGACCCGCCACGTTGCAGAAAAGATCTCCAGTGCATTGGCTGCATCCGTTTTCACTACAGACACATGGACTAGTAAGCAAGATCAGGGGCGTTACATCTCACTGACTGTTCACTGGGTTAGTTGGGTGGATGACAGTGCCTCTGGGGATGATGGGTTTCGGACTCGGCAGACAATCCTCCACACAGCTGGGATGGTGCAGAGTTCAGATCCACAACTTCGACGGGTCGCATCACGTGCCAAGAGAAACCAGGCCATTCTGAAATGAATGTGTCTTTAAGTCCGTCAAAACACAGGTCAAGAGCTGTGGATGGCTCTACGCACTCAGACCAACCAGTGGCTGGGTGCTAAGAACCTGGCGCCAGGCAATGTGGTGTGCGACAATGGGAGAAATCTCCTTGCTGCCCTTAGAATCGGTATACGTACGCACATCCCTTGCCTGGCACACATCCTGAACCTGATTCTGTATCTGATCCTCACACTTCCGGCGTTCGCACCCTGCTTTGGCACGACTGGCAGAGTTGCGGCTTCATCTGGGCCTCCCCGTCAACCGTCTCATTGTTGACGTGGCAACACACTGGACTTCCACCCTCCCCGTGTTCCAGCGTTTGTGGCAGCAGCGTAATGCCATTAAGCAGTATGAAATGTTGCATGGCCTGACGAGCAGTGGTGCGGAACTCGGGGTGTTGAGCTATAGAGAATGGAGGCAGGTAAAGGATCTCTGCAACATCCTTGACAGTTTTGAAGACACAACCAAAATGGTCAGTGAGGACGATGGCGTTGTCAGCATTACTCGCCATTGAATATAGAAGGCCCAACTGTTTCCCAATTGTATCGGTCTTCTTTAGGCGGTGGTTCGAAGTCCAGGGTGAGTGCAGGACAGTTCAGCTCACAGAGTAGAGGGCATGATGCTAGCCAAGCCTCTAGTGATTGACAGGATGAGGAATTGGAGGAGGATGATGATGCAGAAGTGGACACCACTGGTAATGATTACCCTCCGGTGGTAAGAGGCTGGCACATATTTCAGGAGGAGGAGGAGGAGGAAAGGGAGGAAGATTTGGTTAATGACCCTCAATCCCAAGGCTTGGGAGGTCCCGGCAGCATCTCACACATGAGTGCTTGGATGCTACATTACCTGCAACTTGAACAACGCATCAAGACATTCAAAATTAACAGTGATTACTGGGTAGGCACCCTCTTTGATCCACGTTACAAATCAAAAGTGAGTACTTTCCTTCCACCCACAGAAATTGACAGTAGAATGCAGGAATTTGAGACAGTGTTCATTGACCAACTTGAGACATCTTTTGATTCTTCTTCACATTCTAATGTCACGTTGGAACAATGTCAGCAACGTGACAGCAGTAGAATGGCAAGTAGCTTAAGCAGAAGCAGGCAGTGTGGCAGAAGCGCAATGATTAACATTTTTAACTCGGTTTTTTAACACCTCACCAATGACTACAAGGCAGGGCAGAATTCAGATACACCTAGACTGCCTTCAGAGCATGGTCTATGACTACCTGCGGCTCAACACCAATGTTTTTGGACTTGATCTGGACCCATTCAACTTCTGGGTGTTTAAAAAGGATGAATGGCCTGTGCTTGCTCGACACGCCACAAAATTTTTTATCCTGCCTTGCAGCCAGCGTTCTCTCAGAGCGCAATGTCAGCACAGCTGGCGGGGTGGTAACTGACAAACGTATCCATCAGTCCCCTGAGAATGTGGATCATTTGACATTTATCAAAATGAATCAAGCATGGATCTCTGAAGATTTTGTTGCCCCGGTTGCCGATGTCACCGACTAGTAAACTGTAGCACGTCTTCTTGACAATGTGAAATACACATTCCATCAGTCATCTATTAACATCAGTCATCAATCAGTCAGTAGTAATCATCTATTAACCATTTCAGGCCCCATACAGCTAAATCAAATTGGGTCCCCACCCATTGCTACTTTCTATATTTTTAACATATTTGTGGGCCCCTTTTCGATTAGGGCCCATGACAGGAGTACTGCTCGTACTGTCCTGTTGGCACCCCTGGCGGTTGCAGCCGCTACGGGGCCCTGCATCCTGAGGTGCTCCGATAGCCCCTTTGACACATAAGAAGACACCGGTATTGGAAATGGTACATGGTAACTGGCACGGGTGCCAATAGGGAGGTACTCCTGTCAGGGCCCTATTCAAAAAGTGACCCACTGATATGTTAAAAAATAGGAACTAGTAATGGGTTGGGGGACCCATTTGATTTGGGTGCACGGGGCCTTGAAACGGTTAATAGATGACTGACGGTAGCCCTGGCTACCACTGCACCCCCTATAACTATGGCCCTGCGAGATGAACCTCCATGTTCCCTGTTGGGATGTTCTTGCTGCCACCACATAAATAACATGTTCTTGGGCTCTGGTGCAAAAAGTGATAGGGAGCTCCTGACAGATACCATGTGTCATTTCCAATACCGGTGTCTTCTTATGTGTCAAAGGGACCCCATAGCAGCTGCTAGTGCTACACCTCATATAGCTACGCTGTCCTCATCTTTTCAGTTAGTCATTGAAAGGAATTAATTATTTTAGCCTGTGAATTCTTTTCTGTGACTCTTAGAGCCAAAGTTTCTTCAGTAAATTGTTCCACGTATCCATTTTACTGTTATGGATTCTAATTGCATCTTATCCTCACCTGTATGGGTATAAAAATTAACAAGAACATCTTCTCCCATTGACTTTAATGGGGTTCGACGTTTGGCGTTTGGCCAAATTTCTAAAAATTCGGGTTTTCGGCCCGAAATCTAATTTTTTAGTGCTTGTTCATCTCTAATCTTGAATTTTAATTAGAGATGAGCGAATTTCTCAAAAATTAGATTTGGCTGATTCATCTAATTTTTCCCAAAAAATCGGTTCGTTCACAATTTATTTGCGACAAATTGCGTTAAAAAACAGCTATTTCTTGGCTGCAGAGAGCCTGTAGGGTGTTGTAGAACATTGTGCCATGCAGAAATATGCATAGGGAGTGTGGTTTGGTATTGAAACAATGCTGTGACTTAGTATGACAGGAGCCGCTCTTAGAATCGCTTCACACTTCACTTATCTGGGCAGTTATGAGGTCAAAACTGACCAAATAACTGAAGTGGGAAAGCTACCAGACAGGGTATTGTCAGTGCCAGCTAGAGAGAAGTGAGCAGAGGGCCAAGATCCCAATATCGCGTCAAAGATGATTCATCAGATGATACATCAGATGATTCCACAGATTATGTCAGAACCTGTTCTGTTAAATGCTGAGACAAAGAGTTACTTTTTTCAGTTATTGTGGTGAACTATCTTTGAAATACGGAGTGTGTATTTCCCACATATACTTACTATGTATGTACTTACTGCAGATGTATGCAGATGCAATAGAGTATGAATGCACTAACAATTTTGCATGATCCCATCTTGACGTAATGAATTAGGTAGCTAGACGTGACCTGTAAGAAAGAATCTTTAATGGGGAAGGTGGGAGGTGAAACTGCAGGAGGGACGGCGGGCTAACCATAGGGCCTGCAGCTTTATTAAAATGAATATGTATATTGGCTAAGATCAAGTGTAGTATCTGTTCTTATCAGTCACCTTGGCGGTTTTGGAAAGGTGCCGCTATAGGATGGCTGTGTCGGGGCAGAGAACCACACTGGGGGTAGGGAGGGGGTGTACGCGGTTGCTTGAAAGATAGCAGCCGTAGGTGACTCCCCCCCCCCAGGATCAAAGCCAGGTAGGTTTGAGGGGACTATGAAGCCCTAAGTGTGATGTGCCCCAGGATTGACGACCCTGGGGTGCCTTAACTCACTGGGTGTGGGACCCCACTTGAGTTTCGGCACATTTGCACGGCACTTTAACTTTCACTGTCCCTCAAGCACACGTCCTTATTCCCCGGCCTTCTGGCTAGGAAATAGGGAAATTTTTATATTTCCGGCCGGATGTCCGGGCAGTAGCCACTGCACACATTCCACTTATTTATTTTGCACGTCACGTGTGTTTTCGTTTGTCACTATGTGTGTTTTGGATTTTGGGATGCGGTACCCTTCTGGGACCCCCCCGAGGTCTAGGGGGAGAATGTGTGGCCATCAGGTTCCTTTCTCCCCTGCAAACCCCGGCACTCTTCGGAGTCGGCCACCAGGTGAGCACTTGGTCGAAGTTTGGTGTGGCAGGCCATTCTGACGCCAATGTGCAAGCTTGTCGGTCCGATCTGCTTCGGCAGTAGGACCTAGCCTCTCTTCGGAGTTGGCTACCTGGACTGCACTGGGTGGAGGTTTGGTGTGGCAGGCCATTCCGATACCTAAGTGCACGTTCGTGGTTCGATCTGCTTCGGCAGTAGAACCTTCTGTGTGTGACCCCATGCAGATGCCTTCTGGCTCGGTGGGGGAGCACTTTGTTCCCTTTCTGCTTCGGCAGAAGGGAATACGTTCGTGTGTTCCTGTGCAGGTGCCTTCTGGCCCGGCAGGGACACTTCGTTCGTTCCAGGTATATGGGGGACCCATTACTTTTTAGTATGGGTCTGCGATAGACCGTATCCTGATGCACGGTTTTTGTGTGGCACTCGTGTTGCACTTTTTTTTGTGCATTTTGGTGTTAGTTGCACGTTCTTAGGGCTTCAAAAAAAAAAAATTAGATATAAAGGAGAAGTGCTTTATGGGAAGAGACTATGACAATAGTGTACAGTACAATTGAGTTTATATGACAATAGTGTACAGTACAATGGAGCTTATATTCCCAATGAATATGCATATTAGACATGGAAGACAAGGGGTTTATGGGAGTTGATAAAGCTGGTAGTGTGCTGTGGAATGTAACACCTACTCTGCTTAGTCCGTTCTAGGTGAGCCACGCAGAGGCAATAATATGAGAGAGATCGGACGGAAGCCCATCACAGTCAGGGCTGAAATATCTATTGATACAGTACGCGGGCGCGGGCAGTACGGTAAGATGGGGCGTAATCCCGCCATGGAGATGGTGAATAGGGTGTGTACCTAACATGATATAAAAGGAAGTGAGCTTAGACCACATGGATCACATGGGACCGGACCTCTAACCCCTGATGAAGCCAGGTTAGCTGGTGAAACATGTTGGGGAGGTCAGACATGACGTTTTTAAATTGTAAATTTCTCACCTCTGTCTTCAAGTGCCACCCGCTGCAGAGGGTGTCAAAAGGGAGCCTTATTTGTCCTGTGTCCATTAGATTAGGGACGATTGCCCAAGTTGGAGGCTTAGGATCTCTCACTGGAGTTAATTATTTTCTGTATATATAAGGCTTTCCTGTTGGTAGGTGGGGTTCCACCAGACTTGATAATGGAAAAGGAGCTATTCCTTTCTTCAGAAGTAAAAAGGGTTAAATGGTGAGTTAGACAGCATCAGGTTTTTAATAGTGTGTACAAAGGTTAAGAGTTATACATATAAAAGATATGTTTTAGTGTTTTATAGATAGAGAACTGATAGAGTTTAAGTTTGCCTATGGCAAAGAAAAGTAAATTTTTTGGGAACATATTTGACAAGTTTGGGGGGGTAACAGATGTTTCAATTTGGGGAATGTAGGGAATGGCAGGTTTTTTGGGGAAGTCAAAAAAGTAATTTGGATTTTTTTCACAGGAAGCTAATGCAGTATTTTCTAATCAACCAATTCCATTGAATGAAACTAATATCCATATAGCCTTTAAAGAAATTAAATAAAACTTTCAAAACAACAAATTCGGGCAGGCTGGGAAGTAGCCAGTCTAGAGACATATATACAACAACAGATTGTGTACAGAGGATTAAGGATCAGTTTGAGACCAAATACACATTTAGAAGACCCCATTTTTATTAAGGGTTGGGAAATTGCTAACTGAATGCTCTCTAAAATTGATGAAATACCTGTAGAATACGAAAGAATTTCATTTAATAAATTAAGTGAACAACTAAACCAGGAGATAGGGAGTTAAATTTAGCTTCCGGTCCATCCAGATTTCCCTGAATTAGAACAAAAATTACAACGAAATATAGAATCTCTGAGAGAAGAAATTAAAGAAAGGAAACACAACAAATATATAAGGGATCGGAAAGATTTTGATAATAATTAGAGATGGGCGAATTTCACGAAATTCGGTTCGCTCACTTCGCCGAATTTCCAGTCAAAAAATAACTTCGTTCCGAATTACTTCGGGACGAATCGCGTTAAAAATCAGCTATTTCAGGGCTGCACAGGGCCTGCAGGATGCTGTAGAACGTTGTGCCATGCTTAAATATGGACAGGGAGCTTGGTTTGGTCTTCATACAATGTTGTGTTTTAGTATGACACGCACATGACTGCCGCCGCTTTTTAGAATCGCTTAAACTATAAAATTCCCCTGGGAACGTAAGGGGGCAAAACTGACCAAAAAACTGAAGGGGGGAATGTAGCTGATAAAGTCATGGCACAACAGCTGGAAAAAAAAACAAGCGGGAGGGCTTAGGTGGGCAACATCAGTGACAGAGTGAGGAGGTGACGGCGGTAGCCACAGCAGCATGAGGTCAGAGAGTGGCACAATGATATTCTGGAGGTGGCAAAAACAAGAATAGGCCACAGAGTGGCACAATAACAGAGTGTGTAGGTTATGGCAGCAGCTACAGCAGCAGCAAGAGTTCAGAAAGTGGCACAATGACACAGTGTGGAGGTGGCAAAAACAGGAGTAGGCCACAGAGTGGCACAATAACACAGTGTGTAGGTCACGACAGCAGCCACAGCAGCAACATGGGTCAGACAGTGGCACAATGACATTTGGAGGGGGAAAAAACGGAGTAGGCCACAGAGTGGCACAATGACAGAGAGTGGAGGTACAGCAGGCCCGCAGTATGAGGTCAAACAGTGGCAAAATCACATTCTGGAGGTGGCAAAAACAGGAGTAGGCCACAGAGTGGCACAATGACAGAGAGTGGAGGTGACGGTGGCAGCAGCATGAGGTCAGAAAAGTGGCACAATCACATTCTGGAGGTGGCAAAAAAAACGGAGTAGGCCAAAGAGTGGGACAATGACAGAGACTGGAGGTGACGGCGGCAACAGCATGAGGTCAGACAGTGGCACAATGACATTCTGGAGGTGACAAAAACAGGAATAGGCCACAGAGTGGCACAAAGTCACAGTGTCTAGGTCAGGCAGCAACCACAGCAGCAGCATGAGGTCAGACAGTCGCACAATGACATTCTGGAGGTGGCAAAAACTGGAGTAGGCCACAGAGTGGCACAATGACAGAGAGTTTAGTTACGGCAGCAGCAGCATGAGGTCAGACAGTGGCACAATGACATTTGGAGGTGGCAAAAACAGGAATAGGCCCACAAGTGGCACAATGACACAGTGTCTAGGTCACGGCAGCAGCCACAGCAGCAGCATGAGGTCAGACAGTGGCACAATCACATTCTGGAGGTGGCAAAAACAGGAGTAGGCCACAGAGTGGCACAGTGACAGAGAGTGGAGGTCACGGCGGCAGCAGCATGAGGTCAGACAGTGGCACAATGACATTCTGGAGGTGGCAAAAACAGGAGTAGGCCAAGAGTGGCAAAAATGACACAGTGTCTAGGTCACGGTAGCAGCCACAGCAGCAGCATGAGGTCAGACAGTGGCACAACCACATTCTGGAGGTGGCAAAAACAGGAGTAAAGGCCACAGGGGTGGCACAATGACAGAGAGTGGAGGTGACGGGCGGCAGCAGCATGAGGTCAGACAGTGGCAAAATCACATTCTGGAGGTGGCAAAAACAGGAGTAGGCCAAGAGTGGCACAATGACAGAGAGTGGAGGTCACGGCAGCAGCAGGCAAGAGGTCAAGAAAAGTGGCACAATGACATTCTGGAGGTGGCAAAAACAGGAGTAGGCCACAGAGTGGCACAATGACAGAGAGTGGAGGTGATGGCGGCAGCAGCATGAGGTCAGCGAGTGGCACAATGACAGAGTGTAGAGGTGGCACAAACAGGAGTAGGTCACAGAGGTCAGAGAGTGGCACAATGACTTAGTGTGGAGTTCACGGCACCAGCAAAAGCAGCAGCAGCATGAGGTCATAGAGCGGCACAATGACAGTGTGGAGGTGGGTGGCAATACCAGTCCCTGGTAAGATGGTTGGTGGCAGATGGGGAAACTGTCAGCAGATGAGTGGCATCAGGCGGGTGGCGGCATCAGAATAGTGGCTGAGGCAGGTAGTTTGAACCCAGACTCATTCTCACAGTTTGGGTGAGGCGTCATGGCTGATGTAGTCTGACGCCTAAGGCATTGGTGTTTGGAAACCCTGGCCGATTCCCCAGGGCGGGATTTCTTGAAAAAGGGTTCAGTTTTTGTTTCCGGGAAAAGGGGGGGTTCCCCTTTGGGGGAAAACGACCCCCCCGGCCGCACGGGAAAGCCCGCTCTGATCCCAAAACACGGCCTGGGGGAGGACGCTTCTCCCACTGAAAAACTCGGAATTGCGGGCAACACACCCCTTTTTTGGTTCCAAAAGCCCAAAAGGCGGATCTTCGCTAACTGGGGTGGCAGAGTGCTGTCCCTAAGTTGGCCACACTGTAGGTTCTGGGTCTTGCTCCTAGGTCCTGCTGCTGCTGGCGATGCCTCCTCACTTGGCGGGTGAAGGACGCTGCTCATCAGTGGATCCTAGACTTAGGTTGCTGCGATGGAGCTGGTAACGTGCTCCTACCCCCCACACTGTCCCCCCAGCAGCCGCGGCAGTAGTACAGGAGCCGCTGAAGTACCCCGGTTCAGACCTTTGTCAGAGGAGGGACGATGCCGCGTACATAGCAGCGGCCCAATGACTACGGAGGATTTCCCTATAGTATTGAGTTTGTCCTCCCTCTCAATAGCTGGGAAAAGGTCCCATTTTGAACGGGGTAGCGAGGGGTCCAATAAGGGTGGAGAAGCCAGAAGTCATCCTCTGCCGGATGCTGACTATTTGGCTGTCTTAGCCAGGCCTAACAGCATGTGCGGGGCCATCTGCACAATGTGACTCCGAGGGGCTCCCCTGCCCTCCATCTCACTGTATACTGCCACTTTGCTGCGGGTCATCTGCCTTCTGTCTTATCTCATCTACCTCCTCCAGCTGCTCTGCTCCTCCTCTTTTGTCACCTGGGTTGAAAATCACTCATTTCACCAGACAATCTTTCCGTCTCCAATGTCCTCCTCTCCATTTCAGTCCCACAACGGGGACCTCATGTGGCCGCGAAGATGTAGTCGCCACGTCTCCAGTCCCCTGCCCCCAGACTGATTTTTCGAATCTGTTCCAGGACATGAAGCCAAGTAGGAATGGACGTTATTCATCCGTATTAGTATTGGCGACTGGACAAATAACGTTGCCTCCCGAATGGCTCAGCAACGGCAGGTGTCAAGATGAGTGCCACTGGTGCATCAAAGTTACACAGGGGCAGTACTCTGTACCGCTGGATCATCAAAACGTATCGTTAATGGCCTTTCTATGTTCATACAGTCGGTCAAAATGTGCAGGCTGGTTTTCCAACAGGGTGGAAACATCGCATTCAGGTGTGTGTAGGGGAGGCGTTCGCCTCTGCAACTGAGGAGGGTGTTCCTGGCTTTGTAGGAATGGATGGAAGTGCATGCACAGTTTACTGGGCGCATTTTCAGAATCTTCTGATGATAGGTGGAAAGACCTTCTGGTAAACCTTTTCACAACCAGATTTATCACGTGCGCATGCAGGGCGCATGGACCATCCCGCCTCGGTGTGCAGCGCGGGACACCTATGTTCTCCCTTGTCGTCTCACCATGGCATTTTCTTGCCTGATGGACGCGGAGCAGTTCCTCCTGGTGATTAGTTGCCGAGGCAAGCCAGGTTAGAACTTGCGTGACACAAACTGTCGACCTAACATGTGGTAGATGGAGCAGTACTTGTGGAGGGCTGAGATGGTGGTGGTGGTGGAGGAGGAGGAGGCGCGTACATGGGCGCAGGAGCCGCAGTTTGGACAACGTGGAGGAGAAAGCGCCATCTCTGTCCAAGTTGTTGGTGGGCCCTGGCCGGAAGCACATGCACCAGTGGGCCCGTAAAGGACATGTACTGGTCTGACCGTAGTTTACAGCTCCAGACGTCTCGCGCTGCCGTTGACCTTGGAAAAAAACCGAATAAGTCAAGGACTGGGCCACCTTCTGTTCTACATATTTTGATGTGTGAGGTTACCTGCCTATTTTTAAAAAGGAAGATTACGCTTGGGAACTTCATCTCGGCTCGGCACAAGGCCATTAGTTTCTGCTGACGCTGCACCGAGCTCAACCATTGGAAGGGAAGGGACTACAGCAACAACAACTTGGACAGAGCGACGGTCAGCTTCTGCACCTAAGGATGGTTGGACACATATGTGCTTGTCTCTTTGCAATGCCGCGCCTGAAAACGGAGGCTGGGCCTGAGTAGCGAGGAGCAGGAGCATCTCGTACGGGTGGGAGATGATGTCAATGAGAAACAGCTCCCTTCTGCAGAGGTGGTGGAGCCTTGACTGGCTGCAATGGCATGCGTGCCACTGGGCGCTGCTGCGGCGGCAGGATGGACCACCACATCTGAGCCACGTTTCTCCCAGGCCACCGGATGGTGACGCTGCATGTGTTGACGCAGGGCGTGGTGTCCACGTTAACTCCCTGGCCACGCTTCACTTTCTGCTTACAGATTCTACATATACCCATATTCGGCTCCTCCGGTGTCTTAGCAAAGAACTTCCACACCACCGAATATCGGATTTTACCGCTAACGCTCCGCACTGAGTGACTACTACCGCCGCTGCCTCGCTGAGCCCCTGTGCCGCTACTTTCTTGGACCTGCGAAGCGGGTTTTTTACCCCGTGGCCGCTTGGCTCCCGACCTCACACTGCTGCTATCCTGCTGACTCACGGCCACACGACCCACTTGCTGGCTGCGCCGCTGCCTGACGCGCAAGCTGACGCCCTCTTCTCCTGACGATGATGAAGCCCTTGCCTCACCCGGCTCCCAAGTGCGGTCGGCTACATCATCATCTATTTGTGTTTCATCGTCACTGCTGTCCTCATCACCGGTCTTGGTATGCAGAGGCTGACCCTTCACAACATGACCTCCCATGCCACTCTCCACATCTATACTTTGCCGCCTACTGCAAGAAGCAGGGGATATTTCTCCCCATTTCTTCGCTGCCAAGTAGCTGCTGACTGCCCTCCTCAAATTGTTCATCCTCGCTATATAGTGGCGCTAAGCACAGACCACATAGTAGATCTCTGGCTGAGGGAACCGGATGGGACAGAAGTGGGTTGAGGCCAGGTGAGGGCCGCTGACCCACTCCCGGGCCATGCCAACTAAGGGTTGTGTCTGACATTCCCACCGACTATTGGCTGGGGTTGTCAGATGTCATCTGGGAGGAAGTGGAAAACCTAGTCAACCAATCAAGAACCATTGGGTTGCTGAACAACACACGGCCGCTAGATGACAGCGGCAGTTGTGGCCTCACCGAATGACCCCTGCTGCGATGTCCCCTTGCTGTGCTGCGACCTGGGCCTGGAATGTGTGCGCCTCTGCCACTCGCAGGTGAAGAGCCTGCCACCTCTCTGTCTGACATACTGTTTGTTCTAAAATGTACAGACACTGATTGATGAAGATATCTGTATATGATAAATACACACCCTGTATTTGACTCCAAATGAACCCACTAAGAAGCTTGGGTAACCCTTGGATATAAATTGCGCTCCACAAATGGGCAGGAAAAATTGACGTGTAAGTGCCGTTTAAAAACTCTGTGTATTTTACTGAATATAAAAGCACAAACAGGCTTAATTAACCTTCGGATATGAATTATGCTACAGAATTTCTTCTGTGGCGGTGAAAAACAAAGTTTCTTTTACTGAGTACAACTGTAGAACAACACTTAATCCCTGGATGTAAATTGCGCAAAACAATTGAGCAACCACAAACTACGAGCTTTGTAGCGTGTTACAATGGCGTGTTTTCTACGCTACACAACAAGAGAAAAAATTGTAATTAACCTTCGCTTGTGAATTAGGCTACAGGAAAAATGTATTTTTTGGCGGTGAAAGACGGTTTATTTTAGTCACCACAGCAGAAAAACAACGCTTAATTAACCCCTGGATGTAAATTGCGCCAAACAATTGAGCAACCACAAACTACGAGCTTTGTAGCATGTTACAATGGCGTGTTTTCTACGCTACACAACAAGAGAAAAATTGTAATTAACCATCGCTTGTGAATTAGGCTGCAGGAAAAATGTATTTTTTGGCGATGAAAGACGGTTTATTTTAGTCATCACAGCAGAAAAACAACGCTTAATTAACCCCTGGATGTAAATTGTGCCAAACAATTGAGCAACCACAAACTACGAGCGTTCTACAATGGCGTGTTTTCTACGCTACACAACAAGAGAAAAAATTGTAATTAACCTTCGCTTGTGAATTAGGCTGCAGGAAAAATGTATTTTTTGGCGGTGAAAGACGGTTTATTTAATCACCACAGCAGAAAAACAACTCTTAATTAACCCCTGGATGTAAATTGCCCAAACAATTGAGCAACCACAAACTACGAGCTTTGTAGTGTGTTAAAATGGCGTGTTTTCTAAGCTACACAACAAGAGAAAAAATTGTAATTAACCTTCGCTTATGAATTAGGCTGCAGGAAAAATGTCTTTTTTGGCGATGAAAAAGACTGTTTCGTTTAGTCACCACAACAGCAGAACAACGCTTAATTAACCCCTGGATGTAGATTGCGCAAAAGAATTGAGCAGCCAAAAATGAAGTGGTATTTGTATTGTAAAAACGCTGTTTCTTTAAATGAATACAACAGGAACAGGCTAAGATCCCCCTTGGATATTCAATGTGCTGTGAGCAGATAGCATTAAAATGTATATGCAGCTGCATTGGACGCACACTGGACTTCAGATCCAATACCCCACAAAATCAGAAATAGAACGTAAGAGAAGCAGTCTCTGAGACAAGCTGAGACACCCCCAAAAATCGCTGTATAAAAATGAGTTCTTCAGTAAGAGCTATTACAAGCAGCCGCTGCAGCACCTTCCCTAGTCAGTACAGTGAGAGGAGTGTGAGCTCCCAGCGTCGCGCCCGAAATTATATAGTGCAGTGACATCACAGAATCCCGCCGGTCTCTGATTGGCTTCATCTCTGCACATGTCATGCAGGCTATGCCCTTCTTCCTCCCAGAGTGCTTTTTATTTTTGAGGTTTGAGCTCTTTTTCTGATAATGTTTTCCGCCTGGAATCATACTCCATGCCGCACGGAGCTGATCGCCGATATTTCTGTTGCGATCTTCTATGTTTCCTCGCATGTTCCGTTCTCGCTTCACTTCACCTCCGCCAGAGCATTTATACCAAAATAAATGAGGTCTGTCTGTCGGAGCTGCCGAGCGCTGCAATGCGCCGCACTTTGCCGACTCGCGATCGTACATGCCTCGGAGTTTTCGAGCGCGCCGCGTCCCGCCCCGGAACGCCTACAGCACGCCCACACCGCGCCCATTGCCCGCCCCTTCATGCGGGGCGCAGCTGAAAGTGGCGAACGCTGCGCCTAACACCGCATCCCCGCGTCCGACAGGGGGATTCGGGCCAGGAGGAGCAGGTTACACCAAAATACAGGCGAAAAGCCCGATCATACATGTCACCCTAAAAGTTCAAATCACCCCCTTTTGATATTTTACAAATAAAAATAAATAAATAATAAAAAAGTTAAATGTAATTGGTATCACTGCATCCAAAAAAGTCCAATCTATTAAAATATAACGTAATTTATCCTGTACACTGAAGACCGTAGAAGAAAAATTGTGTTTTTTTGGGGTAATTTCAATTCTCCTAAATAGAGAGGGGCGAATTTCTCAAAAATTAGATTAGCCGAATTTCCCGACAAAATTCTTTTCGTCCCGAAAATCGCGTAAAAAACAGCTATTTCCTGGCTGCAGAGAGCCTGTAGGGTGCTGTAGAACATTGTGCCATGCTTAAATATGCAGAGGGAGCTTGGTTTTGTCTTCATACAATGCAGTGTTTTAGTATGACATGCACATGACTGCCGCCGCTATTAGAATCGCTTCACTCTTCAATTCCCTGGGCACTTACGGGGGCAAAACTGACCAAAAAACTGGGAATGCAGCCTGACAAAGTCATGGCAGCGCCAGCTGGAAAAAAAAAAAGCTGAGGGCTAAGACCCTACGATAGCCTCAAAGAACACAATAGTAGGTTACTGGAGCCGGCACAGGTCTCAGCACAGTAAGGGGACGTCACAGCAGGGGCCACTCCATGAAGCCAGAGCTTTAAAACGTCACAGAATACGACAGAACCTGTTCTGTAAACGCTGATACAGGTAGAGGCCCCACTGAATGAGTGGAGAGGGTGTCGGCAGTAATTTTGCATTGACGTCTCTAATCATTTTGCCCTTCCTTTTATCCGTCAGTTTTCGCTTTCAATCGGTTAATAATCCATCAGTATTGCTAAAGCCAAAAAAAACAGGAGTTGATCCAAAACAGAGAGGACCAGTAAATGGAATATTTGCTTGTCTTCTGTGTTCTGTATCCACTCCTGCTTTTGGCTAGACAACCCTGATCCTTCCCATTCCTTCTGACAGGTGAAAAGAAGGGAAAAACTAAACATAGTGGCAACATCATAGAGTGGTGACGGTGGAAACAGCATTAGGAAACCACAGGGTGTTCCAGTGAGACAGCGGTCACTTGGCAGCAACATGAGTAGGCCACAGAGTGGCACAATGACAAATTCTGAAGGTGGCAGCAACATCAGGAGCCCACAAAGTGGCACAATGACATAGTGTGGAGGTGACGGCATCAACAGCAGCAGGAGGTCAGAGAGTGGCACAATGACAAATTCTGGAGGTGGCAAAAAACAGGAGTAGGCCTCAGAGTGGCACAATGACAGAGTGTGGAGGTGACAGCAGCAACAGCAGCAGCATGAGGTCACAGATTGGCACAATGACACAGTGTGGAGGTGACGGCAGCAGCAACAGCAGCAGCATGAGGTCAGAGAGTGGCAAAATGGACTGTGGAGGTGGTGGCAGCCGCAGCAACAGCAATAGCATGAGGTCATAGAGTGGCACAATGACACAGTGTGGAGGTGACGGCAGCAACAGCAGCACTGAGGTCAAGAGTACACAAATTTTA